>CAWUFW010031687.1:0-15131 GCA_963921515.1 Calotriton arnoldi | reverse complement strand
CTGAAAAAGTTTCTATGTGTTGATTTTTGAAACATACAAATATTCCTATAAAATCAGCCGAAATCCGAATTCTGATTTACTCACCTGTTATCAGGAGAGACCTCAGTGCTGCATCTTTCAGCCCAGTACTGATCCTCAAAAGTAATTTTAACCGTACTTACCGGTAACTTGAATTTCCTTCATAGGCTAACATTGACTGGTTTCACTTGGAAATTCTTTTAAGTGTGGAGTTTTGGAACTTTAAAATATTCCTCTAAAATCAGCCGAAATACGAATTCCGATTTACTCACCTGTTATCAGGAGAGACCTCAGTGCTGCATCTTTCAGCCCAGTACTGATCCTCAAAAGTAATTTTAACCGTACTTACCGGTAACTTGAATTTCCTTCATAGGCTAACATTGACTGGTTTCACTTGGAAATTCTTCTAAGTGTGGAGTTTTGGAACTTTAAAATATTCCTCTAAAATCAGCCGAAATACGAATTCCGATTTACTCACCTGTTATCAGGAGAGACCTCAGTGCTGCTCCTCAAAAGTAATTTTAACCGTACTTACCAGTAACTTGAATTTCCTTCCATAGGATATCATTGCCTGCTTTTTGCTGAAAAAGTTTCTAAGTGTTGATTTTTGAAACATACAAATATTCCTATAAAATCAGCCGAAATCCGAATTCTGATTTACTCACCTGTTATCAGGAGAGACCTCAGTGCTGCATCTTTCAGCCCAGTACTGATCCTCAAAAGTAATTTTAACCGTACTTACCAGTAACTTGAATTTCCTTCCATAGGATATCATTGCCTGCTTTTTGCTGAAAAAGTTTCTAAGTGTTGATTTTTGAAACATACAAATATTCCTCTAAAATCAGCCGAAATCCGAATTCTGATTTACTCACCTGTTATCAGGAGAGACCTCAGTGCTGCATCTTTCAGCCCAGTACTGGTCCTGAAAAGTAATTTTAACCGTACTTACCGGTAACTTGAATTTCCTTCATAGGCTAACATTGACTGGTTTCACTTGGAAATTCTTCAAAGTGTGGAGTTTTGGAACTTTAAAATATTCCTCTAAAATCAGCCGAATTACGAATTCCGATTTACTCACCTGTTATCAGGAGAGACCTCAGTGCTGCATCTTTCAGCCCAGTACTGATCCTCAAAAGTAATTTTAACCGTACTTACCGGTAACTTGAATTTCCTTCATAGGCTAACATTGACTGGTTTCACTTGGAAATTCTTCTAAGTGTGGAGTTTTGGAACTTTAAAATATTCCTCTAAAATCAGCCGAAATACGAATTCCGATTTACTCACCTGTTATCAGGAGAGACCTCAGTGCTGCATCTTTCAGCCCAGTACTGATCCTCAAAAGTAATTTTAACTGTACTTACCAGTAACTTGAATTTCCTTCCATAGGATATCATTGCCTGCTTTTTGCTGAAAAAGTTTCTATGTGTTGATTTTTGAAACATACAAATATTCCTCTAAAATCAGCCGAAATCCGAATTCTGATTTACTCACCTGTTATCAGGAGAGACCTCAGTGCTGCATCTTTCAGCCCAGTACTGATCCTGAAAAGTAATTTTAACCGTACTTACCAGTAACTTGAATTTCCTTCCATAGGATATCATTGCCTGCTTTTTGCTGAAAACGTTTCTAAGTGTTGATTTTTGAAACATACAAATATTCCTCTAAAATCAGCCGAAATCCGAATTCTGATTTACTCACCTGTTATCAGGAGAGACCTCAGTGCTGCATCTTTCAGCCCAGTACTGGTCCTGAAAAGTAATTTTAACCGTACTTACCGGTAACTTGAATTTCCTTCATAGGCTAACATTGACTGGTTTCACTTGGAAATTCTTCTAAGTGTGGAGTTTTGGAACTTTAAAATATTCCTCTAAAATCAGCCGAAATACGAATTCCGATTTACTCACCTGTTATCAGGAGAGACCTCAGTGCTGCATCTTTCAGCCCAGTACTGATCCTGAAAAGTAATTTTAACCGTACTTACCAGTAACTTGAATTTCCTTCCATAGGATATCATTGCCTGCTTTTTGCTGAAAAAGTTTCTAAGTGTTGATTTTTGAAACATACAAATATTCCTCTAAAATCAGCCGAAATCCGAATTCTGATTTACTCACCTGTTATCAGGAGAGACCTCAGTGCTGCATCTTTCAGCCCAGTACTGATCCTGAAAAGTAATTTTAACCGTACTTACCAGTAACTTGAATTTCCTTCCATAGGCTAACATTGACTGGTTTCACTTGGAAATTCTTCTAAGTGTGGAGTTTTGGAACTTTAAAATATTCCTCTAAAATAAGCCGAAATACGAATTCCGATTTACTCACCTGTTATCAGGAGAGACCTCAGTGCTGCATCTTTCAGCCCAGTACTGGTCCTGAAAAGTAATTTTAACCGTACTTACCGGTAACTTGAATTTCCTTCATAGGCTAACATTGACTGGTTTCACTTGGAAATTCTTCAAAGTGTGGAGTTTTGGAACTTTAAAATATTCCTCTAAAATCAGCCGAAATACGAATTCCGATTTACTCACCTGTTATCAGGAGAGACCTCAGTGCTGCATCTTTCAGCCCAGTACTGGTCCTGAAAAGTAATTTTAACCGTACTTACCGGTAACTTGAATTTCCTTCATAGGCTAACATTGACTGGTTTCACTTGGAAATTCTTCTAAGTGTGGAGTTTTGGAACTTTATAATATTCCTCTAAAATCAACCAAAGTACGAATTCCAATTTACTCACCTGTTATCAGGAGAGAACCCAGTGCTGCATCTTTTAGCCCAGCACTGACCCTGAAAAGTAATTTTAACCGTACTTACCAGTAACTTCTATTTTCTTCCATAGGAATCCATTGTCTGGTTTTCAGCAGAAAACTTTCAAAGTGTCGATTTTCACAAACTATAAATATTCCTTAAAAATCGCCTGTATGACTTAAACGCATTCTTTCAACTGTTTACAGGAGATGCACCAGTGCTGGATCCAGGATCCAACACTGAGTAAGAAAAAGTAACGATAACAGTTTTTACCTGCTAAGTGAATTTCCTTCCATAGGATAACATTGGTGATTCTATGAGAAAAAGTTTCTAAGTGTCAACTTTTAAAATACAATAATATTCCTTAAAAATCACTACTGTAACCAAAACGCTTTTACTCAACTGTTTACAGGAGATGTCCCAGGACTGAATCTAGGATCCAGTCCTGTGGTTAGAAAAAGTAATCCATAAAGTAACTAATTGCATTTAACTAGAAATTCACATTGAGCTGAATGTTGCATTGTGTTTGAAAATGTGTTGCCCATTGCAACAACTGTAACTACTGTACTTAAAAGTCTATTGCCTATGTGCAAAGTATTTAAACTAAAGTAATTCATTCTGAGAAAGTATTTTTGTAATGTAATGTATAATGTAATTACAATGTAATTTAAAAAATAAAATATGTAAAAAAAATTGTTTCTAAACAATTTGGAAATCAGTATGAAAAAAATTTATATAACAATTAATACATTTAAAAATTGTCATTTACAAAACTTTTGAAATTCACTGAAAAAACTGTAGGTTTCAGACATGTTATAGTTACAAATTAGCATTTAAAAAACCTTTGAAATTCACTGAAAAAACTATAGGTTTCAGGGACGTTATAGTTACAAATTAGCATTTAAAAAACCTTTGAAATTCACTGAAAAAACCATAGGTTTTAGGGACAGTTATAGTTATTTGGACATTGCACTCGTACAAAACCCGTGAAATTCCCCTGTTATAGTTAGTCCAGCTAACTATAACTCGCGCCCCGCAATGCACTGCTGATGACGTCACATATTACATCACTCATGACATGGTCAGTGACATCACTGATGACATCACTGATGACATCTCAAATGACATCACTGATGACATCATCCACGTGATAATTTCATGCATCTTCTCACACCCTAATATAACCTTTGATACACCCACTCTAAATTACAGACTGCCATTCGCAAAACCATAGACACTCCAACACCAATAACTACATACCCACTCACTGATTCTTAGGTCTACGCACACATCCACTCACTCACCCGTACAGTCACTCATACTTACGGTCACTCAGTACAGGACTATCATATGCACTCATACTCCTATATAGACACTCAAACACCGCCACTCATCCATAGAGGTACTCACACACCTAGTCAGTCATGCAAATAATTAAACACACTACCATTTACTCACCTATACAGTTATACACACACCAGCTCACTTACTCATACAAATACTAGCACATTCTTACGCTCTTATACAATTACTGATACAAGCACACACTCATCCATACAGCCACTATCACAATCACTCACTCTTGCTTATAGCTATTTATATACTCCAACACACATATATACTGCCTTTCACATATGTAGTTACTCACATGTACCACTGGGACATACATTCACTCACTAACACACTCTTACACACACTTACCCACCCATACAGTCTATCACAGATGCACTGTTTAAACCATCCACCCAGTGAATCACCCACTCACACATCTATGCACAGAGTCGCACACACCCCTCCCACACAAACACTCAGGCACCCATACAGATACTCACACAAGCATTCAATAACTCATATAGACACTCATGTAGCTATTCACAAACACATGCAGCCACTTACACAGCAACAGACAGACGGATACAGACATTCACCCAGTTTAGTCACTAACCCATGCATTCAGTAAGATACGTTAAATCACTCACATAGAGTCAGTCACGCACCTACTAAATCATCCATACAGACACTTACACACCCACTCATTCTTCAATACGTCTTTTCCTATATATATTAAAAATATTTAAACTTTACAGAAACACAAAGTCACTGGATGATGTCATCAGTGATGTCATCAGTGATGTCATTTGAGATGTCATCAGTGATGTCATCAGTGATGTCACTGACCATGTCATGAGTGATGTAATATGTGACGTCATCAGCAGTGCATTGCGGGGCGCGAGTTATAGTTAGCTGGACTAACTATAACGGGGAATTTCACGGGTTTTGTACGAGTGCAATGTCCAAATAACTATAACTGTCCCTAAAACCTATGGTTTTTTCAGTGAATATATATATATATATATATATATATATATATATATATATATATATTTTTTTTTTTATTTCTCTGCTTTCTACTGTCCACATAATCTCGTTTTTTTTTTTTTTTTGGAATTTAATATTTGTGTGGTAACAGAGTATTGTGAAGGAAATGATTACACAATTAGTTGTTTGTTTTGGAACCTGTGATCATATCACCATGCAATCAGTTGCAGCACCACCGTATTTTCTGGAGGCACCAGGAAATTCACCAATTGTTTGGAAAAATTGGTATGATGCATTTATGACTTATCTTGGGGCAATAGGGGCATCAAGTTACCGATCTGAAAGAAAAAAAATACTTGTTGCTACATTGCTTGGGTTTTGAGGGCAGATCAATCTTCAACATTTGCCACTATTGGTGAGAGACCAAGAAGAGGAAGATATTGATGAATATGTAGAAACAGTAAGAAAAACTGGAGTTGCGTTTTGATGTTCAGCCCAGTCTGGTTGTCGTTCGTCATAAATTTTTTAAAAGAGAACAATTGTCTGGAGAAGATGTGTACACTTTTGTTTCTGCACTAAGGCAATTAAGCGCAGACTATCAGTTTGAAGGATTTACGGATCAGTTAATTAGAGATCAGTACATCTGCAAGTGTTCTGACAAGACTATACAACAAAAATTGCTATCTATGGGGAATCCATCGTTAGAGGAAATGGTCCGTACAGCAAAAAGCATTGAATTGTCTAAGGCATTGGTAAGAGAGTTGGAGAAAAAGATGGATGAGATGGTTGGTGCTGCCAGGGTCAGGGATCTCAAGTCTACTCTGGTGCCAAGGCCAGAAAAAAAACGTTTTTCAAACAAAGTGACACGTGCTTTACATGTGGAAATACTTCTCATTCGAAAGGAAACAAGTTTTGCCCTGCAAAGAATGTAATGTATAGAAATTGTGGCAAAAATGGGCATTTTGCTAAAATATGTCAAAGTGGGAAGCGTGTTGGGGGTGCACAAGTGACCAGAGGTCAGAGCAATACGGTTGGGGTTGCGAATGTGATGGATTTTACACATAATGATTCAGAACAAATTCAGAATATTCAGGACTAATTGAGAGAAATGGTTATGGTTGTGAATGAAGGACAAGTTATTGTTGGGGACACATCTACATGTGTGGATCCGTATGTTGAGATTGGTGTTGGAGATAAGAGATTGAACTTGTTAGTGGATTCTGGTGCAAGGATAACCATGATTACTCAAGTGTTATTTGAGGAAACTATGTGGCAGACCTTTGGAACCCCCGGACAGAGCCCCTGTTTCTTATGAGGGGCGCAAAATTGAGTTGGCTTTTTTAAGACATTTTAGAATTCAAGGGAAGGAAAATTCTGGCTAAGTTCTATGTGGCCGTTAAATGGTTGTCAATCTTGGGATGGTTTCACCAATGGTTGTTTCAAATGTTCCTTAGACCTGGTACTAAAGAGCAAGTTAGTGTGGTTGATCTACTGATTACACTGAAAGCATTATCCAACAGTTTCCCACAGTTTTTGGGGGTGGTTTGGGCAAAATCAAAGGTTTTGTTCATGAAATAAGAGTAAAAGATGAGGTCATCCCTGTGAAACAAACTTAGGAGTGTGCCTTTTAGTGTAAGAGAAGGTTTGGAGAAAGAGGTAAATGAGTTGTGTGCTAAGGACATTATAGAACCCAATGAGTCCTCACTATGGCTTTTACCTTTGGTCGTAGCAAGGAAAAAAAATGGGGATCTACGTGTCTGTGTGGATCTACGCAGTTTAAATAAGTACATCTGTGTTGATTCACATCCCATGCCACAAATTACTGAGTTGTTGGCGATGATGGAAGGGTCCAAATGGTTCACAAAGATAAATCTTGCATCTGCTTATCACCAGGTGGTGTTAGACCCATCTTCGAGTAATCTAACGGCATTCGTGTCACCCATTGGTTCTTACCAGTACTGTAGGATGCCATTTGGGTTTTTTGGTGGCGTTTTTTTAAAGAATCATAAGTCATATGTTGAGAGGTGTCACTGGAGTGGCCGTTTTCCAAGATGACGTGTTGATTTTTGGTGAGAGCAGAGAGAGCCATGACAATAAGCAGGTTTTAGGGATCATGCAGGACAAAGGAATTGTTCTGAAAAGTGTCTGTTCCTCAAAGAAAGAGTAGAATATCTTGGACATGTGGTGTCTCAACAAGATGTTGAGCCGAGACCAGGTTTAGTCAAAGCCATTGTGGATGAGACTGCACCTGTAGACAAGGGTGGCCTGAAGTCCTTCATTGGACTTTGTGAATTTTACTCGAGATTCGTTCAAGATTATACATCCAAAGTTAAGCCACTCACCAACATGTTTAAAAAAATGTTCCTTTCAAGTGGGACACGAGCTGTCAGGAGGTGTTTGATTGGATTAAGTCTTAGTTGGTAGGCAATGGGATTCTAAAGCCATTCGATCCCAAAAAAAAAATGTACCATCACTGTTGATGCAAGCGGATTTGGGCTGGGAGCTATCCTGACTCAAGACTACGGAGATACAGAAAACACACTAGGTTATGCCTCTAGGGAACTGACATGAGCAGAAATCAATTTTTCAGTGATTGAGAAAGAGCTTTTAGCCTGCTGGTGGGCTATCAGGAAGTTCCATGCCTATATTTGGGCTAGCCATTTTGTTTTCTGCACGGATCACAGTCCTTTAGTTTCCGTTCTTTCTGGTGAGAAGATCAAGGAGCATACCCCAATAGTTGCAAGATTGTCAACAAAACTGTTGCAAAATGATTTTGATGTGGTATATTTACCAGTTATTAAGAACAGAAGAGCAGATTTTCTGTCAAGATTTCCCGTGACTGAGTCTGACACTGATTTGATGGATGATGAAGATCAGGATGACTGTTTTGTAGCATCCATTGATGTTGAGGACATGTGTGCCGTGAGTGAATTAGAGTTGAGGAGAGAATTGTCTAGAGATGGGGTACTTGGACAGGTCATCAAGTATGTCAAAGAAGGGTGGCCAAAAGAGAAAAATGTCATGTATCAGTTCCAGACTTATGTAAAAGTTTCCCAAGAAAGTTTGGTAGAAGATGGTATTTTAATGCATGAAGAGAGGTTCATACCCCTCGAAAATTTGAGAACAAGATTGTTGTGCGGGGCACATGAAGGACATTTGGGGAAAACACTAACCAAACGCAGACTGAGAGAGGTGTTCTGGTAGCCACAAATGGACAATGGTGTTGATGATTTGATTGGTAAGTGTGTGGTTTGTGGGAGTGCTGAGAAAGTGTTCAGAGTGAGAGTTCCTCCCATGCAACCCATAGATTACCCTAGTAGACCATGTGAAAAAGTAGGCATCGATCCGGTTGGTCCCTTCAACTTACTACCAGCTTCTTCAAGATTTGCTGTGGTGGTCATAGTCTACTACTCGAAGTGGCCTGAAGTTCGGTTTCTGGGAGAACCAACTTCTAAAAACATCATTGATTTTCTTAAGGACATTTTCTTAAGAGAAGGGTTTACATCTTTCATTGTTTCCAATAATGGTGTACAATTTATCAGTGCAGATTTTCAAAGTTTCTTAAAACAGGGGGGAATTAACCACTGCAAGAGTTTGTTATATCATCCCCAAACAAATGGACTTGTTAAGCGGATGAATAGAGTTTTGAACAACTGTGTCCAGTGGGCTATCGCAAGTAAGTGTGTAGTACAGAATGCAGTACGTTCTGTGCTCTGGTTTTACCAGACAACTCCTCATTCTTCTACCAAAGTTTCGTCTTTTGAGCTATTGAGAGCCAGGAAACCTTTGTCTAAAATATGTCCAGGGTGGCTGTCAAAATGGGTAAAGATGAATGTTATAGATGATGTGGATGAGTTTGTCAGTTTGAATGTGGGTAAGGCCCAAGAACAGCAAAAAGATTATTTTGATGATCGGAAAAGAGCTGTCTCTCAAATCAGAGTTGGTGATGTGGTGCGAATTAAAGCCCCTGTTCACACAACAAAGGGATATATGAAGTTTTCTGAACCTGTGATTGTAGACAAGGTTTGTGGTAGTGCTATAAGAGTAAATAACATGAATTGGTGGAACATTGCCAGGGTGATAAAATTGAAGAATCAGCAAGGGCATGAAAAAGGAACCAGCATGGGAAACCATGAGAAGAGTTATAATAAGAATAATTGTTTTGGTTCTATAACAAATTCAGGAAATGAAGATGTCCTCGTTGGACCATGAAGGAGCAAGCGACGTTGCGATGTTGCAAAGAGATTCTGCTGAGCTTACTTCCTGTAGTTTTTTTTTGGTGCTGTAAAATGTTTATTTTTGGTGTAAAGCTCTTTAAGCTTTGTTGAATGATAGGTTTCAGTTTATGGTTTTAGTTTGCTTGTTTCATTAGACAAGTTAGGTTTTTCTTGTTTTTTCTTTCATCTTATATTTTAGTTTTTTTCAACTATGTTTTATTAAGTTAGTGGTTAAAAAAACATCAAGCGGTAAGACATAATGTAGTGGGGAGCACTGGGTTGATGTTTCTGTCACCCAGCATTACTCGTGGAACAATGGAGGTCCTGAGATGGGGTGATGTCAGTAGTTTCGCTGGGGGGCTTGGTGAATTCCTGGATGATGCTGAAAAGCTCTTTGGAGTTGCCGGCATTGGTGAGGATTTTGTTGTGGATGAAGGTTCTTTTGGTGGTTCTGATGTGTTGGTAGTATTCTGTCATGGTGTTTTTGAGGTGTGGTTCTTGGGCGTCTTGTTGTTTCTC
The DNA here is from genome assembly GCA_963921515.1 of Calotriton arnoldi. Taxonomy (NCBI): domain Eukaryota; kingdom Metazoa; phylum Chordata; class Amphibia; order Caudata; family Salamandridae; genus Calotriton; species Calotriton arnoldi. The sequence goes on along the minus strand of CAWUFW010031687.1, from coordinate 5,317 downwards.
CAGTTCTTCTCGAGGCGTCTGCAGGTGCGTCTGGCTTCTTAGAGGTTGGTGGTGAACCAGGTGGCTTTCCTGTGGCGCTGTCTGTCGGGGTTGCGTAGGGGGGCAAGCTTGTCTGCGCAGCTGGAGATCCAAGTGTGCAGTTCCCTGGCTGCGAGGTTGGCGTTGGTAGTGGCAGTGGGGGTGCTGCAGTTGAGGGTGGAGTTGAGCTGTTCCTCAATGATTCTGTTCCAGTTTCTTTGCGGAGGGCGCTGAGAGGGTCTGGGTGGCTTGTGTACATTGATAAGGAAGTGCATGCAGTGGCGGTCGGTCCACGGGGGTTGCGTGGTGTGGCTGAAGTGGCATCTGTTCCCCCCTGCGAAGATGGGGTTGAGGGTGTGCCCTGCTTTGTGGGTGGGCGTGGTGACGAGTTGTTTCAGTCCAATGTTGGCGAGGTTGTCGAGGAGGGTGGTGGAGTTGTGGTTGCTGGGGTTGTCCAGGTGGAAGTTCAGGTCTACGATGAGTATGTAGTCCATGGAGGCGATGGCGTGGGATGCGATGAGGTGGTGATGGTGGAGGCGAAAGGGGCGCGGGCCGGGGGGTCTGTAGGCGAGGGTACCGCGGAGCGTGGAGTTGGGCTGGTCTATATCTGGAAGTGCAGGTGTTCGGCAGCGGTGAACTCGTCGCTGGAGGTGAAGAGGCAGAGGGAGTTTTTGTTTGCGATGGGGAGTCCTCCTCCCGGGTGGTTCGGGCGGTCCTTCCTCTGGATCTTGTATCCGTTCGGGATGGCGGTGGCGATGTCAGGGGAGGAGAAGGCGTTGGTCCAGGTTTCCGTAAAGAAGGCGACGTCTGGTGAGTGGGTGCCGAGGAGGTTCCAGATCTCTACGGCGTGTCTGTGCACGGAGCGCACGTTGAGGAGTATGCATTTCAGGGCGTCGATGGTGTTGGCGGCGGGAGTGGTGGGACGTTCTGGCGGCAGTGGCGACAGGAGAACGGGCCGTGGGTTGTGTTCGGGGTGGACTGTTGGCAGTTGTTGTTTCTACCGGGCTTGAGTGCGAGGAGGGCAGCAGCATCGTAGCGGTGGATGGTCGGAGATCCAGGGTCCCTGGCACTGGTCACGGTTGGGTCACGGATGGGCACAGATGCGCCAGTGACAGCGCCCGCTGCATGCGGCTGCACAGCGGCCGCCATTATATAGGAGAAGGGGAGGAAAGTGCAGTTGGGAGTCGGGTGCAGGAAGACTGGAGGGTCCGCGGGGGCAGTAACAGCAAAAAAACGGGCGGTAGAAAAACAATCAAGGCAAAACCAAAAGCAATACAATATGAGCAAGCAATTTAAGGAAAGACAAACAGGTTAAGGCAATTTGCGGAAAGACAGCAATTTAAGGAAGACAAAAACAGGTTAAGGCAAGGCAGGGAACGAGGGCAGACAGCAACCTCGAACCACTACCTGTCTCAGAGGAGGAAGGGCACCAGCGGCGAAAGCTCAGTCAGTGGAGCTGCATGGGTGGGGAGCTGGGTCTCTGGCCAGGAGGTCAGAGGTTCTGTTGAACTGTACTTAAAATGACCACTGAGACTCCATTTTGTGTTGCCATGCTCTCAGCAACCTGGTAAAGAATTGCTTTCTGTGTCTCTGTTGGAGCTTGCTTAACCCTCCCCGCTCCTTGTGGTTGAGCCTGAGAAGCTGCTTGTGTACCCCGCCCCCGGTTGCGCCAGAGACTTAGCCGCATCCTGTCCACTGTTGGTAATTCAGCCTCCCACGACCAACGACTGTGCCCCGTGACCACGCCATCTGGGCACGGAAGTCAGAGGCTGTGTGTATTGTGCAATCGGAAACAGATGCTCTGTGACCACGCCATCTGGGCACGGAAGTCAGACCCGATGTATGTTGTGCAACCAGAGGTAGATGCTCCCTGGCCACGATTGCGCCACCCAAGGCTGAGGAACTTGTATTGTGTAACGAGTGTGGCTAGTGCTATAATTGTGTGTGCGCTGCGGAGTGAAGCAGCAGTCTCCGTAGAATTGTCTTTGTGCCATTCTGGGACCCTGTCCTTAGCTCGAGCTAATAAAATAACTTGCTTCCCTCCATAGCTAAGTTGTCCTGGTCTCTTTGGTAACATAAGATTGAGAAGGAGAACCCGTAGATTCCAGGTGTTCCCTGCACCGCTGGCTTTAACCCTCCAGTGGGGAGGGGTCTCCAAAAAGCCGGTTCTACAGTTCTGCTTGGTCACTCGCGCAGCGGCCGCCATTATATAGGAGAAGGGGGATGGAAGTGCAGCTAGGAGGTGGGCGCAGGAGGACTGGAGGGGGGAGGGGCCACGGGGGTAGTACCAGCGAGAAAAACAATCAAGGCAATACCAAAGGCAATACAATATGAGCAAGCAATTTAAGGAAAGACAAAAAGGTTAAGACAATTTACGGAAATACAGCAATTTAAAGAAGACAAAAACAGGTTAAGGCAAGGCAGGGAACGAGGGCAGACAGCAGCCTCGAACCACTACCTGTCTCAGAGGAGGACGGGCACCAGCGGCGAAGGCTCAGTCAGCGGAGCTGCACGGGCGGGGAGCTGGGTCTCTGGCCAGAAGGTCAGTGGTCCTGCTCTGTCGCTCGCGCAGCGGCCGCCATTATATAGAAGGGGGAGGGAAGTGCAGCTGGGAGGTGGGAGGACTGGAGGGGGAGGGGCTGCGGGGGCAGTAGCGGCGAAAGAACGGGCGGGAGAAAAACAATCAAGGCAATACCAAAAGCAATACAATATGAGCAAGCAATAGACAAACAGGTTAAGGTAATTTATGGAAAGACACCAATTTAAGGAAGACAAAAACAGGTTAAGGCAAGGCAGGGAATGAGGCCAGACAGCAGCCTCGAACCACTACCTGTCTCAGAGGAGGATGGGCACCAGCGGCGAAGGCTCAGTCAGCGGAGCTGCACGGGCGGGGAGCTGGGTCTCTGGCCAGGAGGTCAGAGGTCCTGCTTGGTTGCTCGCGCAGCGGCCGCCATTATATAGGAGAAGGGGGAGGGAAGTGCAACTGGGAGGTGGGCGCGGGAGGACTGGAGGGGGGAGGAGCCACGGGGGCAGTACCGGCAAAAAAACGGGCAGGAGAAAAACAATCAAGGCAATACCAAAGGCAATACAATATGAGCAAGCAATTTAAGGAAAGACAAAAAGGTTAAGGCAATTTACGGAAAGACAGCAATTTAAAGAAGACAAAAACAGGTTAAGGCAAGGCAGGGAACGAGGGCAGACAGCAGCCTCGAACCACTACCTGTCTCAGAGGAGGATGGGCACCAGCGGCGAAGGCTCAGTCAGCGGAGCTGCACGGGCGGGGAGCTGGGTCTCTGGCCAGAAGGTCAGAGGTCCTGCTCGGTCGCTCGCGCAGCGGCCGCCATTATTTAGGAGAAGGGGGAGGGAAGTGGAGGTGGGCGTGGGAGGACTGGAGGGGGAGGGGCCGCGGGGGCAGTAGCGGCAAAAGAACGGGCGGGAGAAAAACAATCAAGGCAATACCGTAAGGAATACAAGATGAGCAAGCAATAGACAAACAGGTTAAGGTAATTTACGGAAAGACAGCAATTTAAGGAAGACAAAAACAGGTTAAGGCAAGGCAGGGAATGAGGCCAGACAGCAGCCTCGAACCACTACCTGTCTCAGAGGAGGATGGACACCAGCGGCAAAGGCTCAGTCAGCGGAGCTGCACGGGCGGGGAGCTGTGTCTCTGGCCAGGAGGTCAGAGGTCCTGCCTTGAGTTGCCTTCGCATTCTCTATTCTTGTGTGGAATGTTTTAAATGTACCGTTGTCAGTTGCTGCTGAACCTTTGATCTATCAACACTGCTGCTCAGTACCTGTTGTTCTCTTAAATAAATGTTACTGTTTATTTAAGTGGATTAGAGCTACTTACTACAATTTTATTCCCAAACTGGCCATTGGAGATGTTTTATTTTGTAGGAGTAGCCATATTTTAAAACTTTTCTTTCCAAACAGGAAGGAAGTGCCCCAGAGTCTCCAACTCCTTTTCCTGTCCAGCAGGCTCCACCTAGTGCTTTGTCCCTCTCCTGGTCAATTTTCATCGGGATTTGGAGCTGGAAGGATTACTCTCCTTGTCTACTGCATATATAGCATTGGATCTAAGGACTGTATTTGAGATTTCACAAGTCAGTTGAAAAACTAGTGTATAAGGGTGCTGTTTGTTTGATTGGGGTAATGCACCTGGATTTATTTGTACTTTTATGCGATTTTTGAAATTTATTGTGGAGGATGGTCTGCAGTTTCAATAGGGGCCTAGTTATTTTTTTGCATGTAATTTTGTTTCTTTTCTAAAGGAAAAATGCTGCACAATTTACTACATTGTCTCCATAAAACAAAATGCAATATTGATTTAAATCACTATGGTGCCTAGTTTCCCAATGGGCCTTCTAGCCAGTAGGCTCAGTACTAGTCATGAATGCATGAAACTACTGTTTCTGTGGTGTCTGTTGAATTTAAATAACATTTAGGCCATGGATGGCATTGTAGTAAATTTCAAAATGTGTTTTTTGGGGTATTTCATGTTTTTTTCCTGCAAACAGTGTATAGGTGGTTAATGCCTTTGGAGGATCTGTGTCTTTGTAAACATTTTTAGCCCTGTTAATTCACTTTTTGGCATTGCTTAATTAATGCTATGTTCTCTGTGTCACCATGCCTCCTTTATCTGGCCAGTGTGTGAGTGTGTGTGCCATAGGCCACCATTTGTCTTTGTTCCCCATGCTATGTGGAAAGGGGGCATTTTTTACAGACAATGTCCATAGGCCTGCATGTGTTCTTTGGTTTCCAGGCCTCCTGCTTGTTGCTGTGACCATGTGGCTGGCTGCCATTTTGTGTAGCTAGCCAGTGTGTTTTTGCCATAGGCCTAGATGTCTTCTTTGTTGTGGCCAAGCCTTCTTGCTGGTTGTTGTTGTGACCATGTGGCTCATGGCCATTTTGTGTAGGCAGCCACTGTGCTTTTGCCATAGGCCTGCATGTGTTCTTTGTTGTGCCCATGCCTCCTTTCTTGCTGTTTGACCATGTGGTTGGTGGTCATTTTGTGTAGGCAGACAGTGTGCTTTTGCAAGTGTTCTTTGTTTTCCAGGCCTCCTGCTTGTTGTTGTGACCATGTGTCTGGCATCCATTTTGAGTAGGCAGCCATAGGCTTGCATGGATGCTTGAGAATGATAGCTGTTTAATAAATGAATATGCTTGAGGATAATTTCACTTATATATAATTTTTTTATTTCGATTTTTTAATTTTAGGTTCTTAGTTTTTTTTTTTATTTTTTTTTATTACATTTTAATTAAATTTTTTAATTTTTTCTATTTTTTTATTTGTATTTTT
>CAWUFW010031686.1:0-15131 GCA_963921515.1 Calotriton arnoldi | reverse complement strand
GTATGCACTTCGTTCAGTTACGTATTGCTAGGTGGTGCTGCTACTGATCGAAGAGCCAGGTCTTGAGGAGTCTTCTGAAGGCCAGTAGGTCTTGGGTCTGTCGGAGGTTGGTGGGGAGGGTGTTCCAGGTCTTGGCGGCGAGGTGGGAGAAGGATCTGCCGCCGGCGGTCGTTTTCCGGATGCGGGGACTGTGGCGAGGGCGAGGCTGGTCGAGCGGAGCTGGCGGGTGGGGGTGTAGAAGCTGAGTCGTCTGTTGAGGTAGGCTGGTCCGGAGTTGTGGAGTGCTTTGTGTGCGTGGGTGAGGAGCTTGAAGGTTATCCTCTTGTTGACAGGGAGCCAGTGCAGGTCTCTCAGGTGGGGTGTGATGTGGCTGCGTCGGGGGATGTCGAGGATAAGACGTGCAGAGGCGTTCTGGATGCGTTGCAGCCGTCTCAGGAGCTTAGCCGTCGTTCCTGAGTAGAGGGCGTTTCCGTAGTCCAGCCTGCTGGTGACGAGGGCCTGGGTGACTGTTTTTCTTGTTTCGGTGGGGATCCACTTGAAGATCCTGCGGAGCATTCGGAGGATGTTGAAGCAGGATGAGGAAACGGCGTTGACCTGCTTAGTCATGGAGAGAGTGGGGTCGAGGATGACCCCTAGGTTGCGTACGTGGTCGGTGGGTGGCGGGGCTGTTCCCAGTGATGTTGGCCACCAGGAGTCGTCCCAGGCTGAAGGGTTGGAACCAAGGATGAGGACCTCCGTCTTGTCCGAGTTCAGCTTCAGGCGGTTGGTCCTCATCCATTCGGCGACGGCCTTCATTCCTTCGTGGAGGTGGGCTTTGGCGGTGTGAGGGTCTTTGGTGAGGGAGAGGATCAGCTGGGTGTCGTCGGCGTAGGAGATGATGTTGAGGTTGTGCTGTCGGGCGACGTGGGCGAGGGGTGCCATGTAGATGTTGAACAGCGTTGGGCTGAGGGAGGAGCCTTGGGGTACGCCGCAGATGATCTTGGTGGCCTTGGATCGGAAGGGGGCGAGGCGGACGCTTTGTGTTCTGCCGGAAAGGAAGGATGTGGTCCAGTCCAGGGCCTTCTCTTGGATCCCGGCGTCGTGAAGGCGTGTTCGTAGTGTGTGGTGGCAGACCGTGTCGAAGGCGGCTGATAGGTCCAGGAGGATGAGGGCTGCTGTTTCTCCGTTGTCTAGCAGGGTCCTGATGTCATCGGTGGCGGCGATGAGGGCGGTTTCGGTGCTGTGGTTGCTGCGGAAGCCGGACTGGGAAGGGTCCAGGATGTTGTTCTCCTCGAGGTAGCGGGTCAGTTGTTTGTTGACGATTTTCTCGGTGACCTTCGCGGGGAACGGGAGCAGAGAGATGGGTCGGAAGTTCTTGAGGTCCTTGGGGTCTGCCTTGGGTTTCTTGAGTAAGGCGGTGATCTCGGCGTGCTTCCAGCTTTCCGGGAAGGTTGCTGTCTCGAAGGAGATGTTGATTATTTTCCGGAGATGGGGCGCGATGGCTGTACTGGCTTTGTTGAAGATGTGGTGAGGGCACGGGTCTAGCGGTGAACCGGAGTGGATGGTGTTCATGATCTCGCTGGTGTCCTCGTCGTTGATGTTGGTCCAGGAGAGCAGGCGGTTGGTGGTTGTGGGGGCAGTGGTCTCGGTGGTTGCCGGGGCGGTCGTGGTGTTGAAGCTGTCATCGATGTCGGCAATTTTGCGGTGGAAGAAGGTGGCCAGTGAGTCGCACAGGTCTCGCGACGGCTGGATGTCGTTGGTGTTGGAGCTGGGTTGGAGAGTTCCTTCACGATGTTGAAGAGCTCTTTGCTGTTGTGTGCGTTGTTGTCTAGGCGGTCTTTGAGTGAGGCCCTTTTGGCGGATCTGATGAGGTGATGGTGACTGCGGGTGGCGCTCTTGTGGACGGCGTAGCTGTCCGCTGTCCGTTCGTGGAGCCAGATCTTCTCCAGTTTTCGGCATGTTCGTTTGGAGGCCTGGAGGTCTTCGGTGAACCAGGTGGCTTTCTTGCTGGTGTGGCTGTTGGGCGGATTCTTGAGCGGGGCGAGGGTGTTGGCGCAGTCGTCGATCCACTGTCTGAGGTTGCGGGCGGTGGTGTCGGGGTCAGAGGGTTCGGCGGGTGGGCTCAGGGCGAGGGTTGTGGTTAGCTGGTCTTCCGTGACTCTGCTCCAGCAGCGGCGAGGCATTTGTTCGGTGCAGTGGTGCGTGGTTGGCTTCCTGTAGGTGAAGTGGATGCAGTGGTGGTCAGTCCAGTGGGGTTCGGAGGTGTGGTTGAAGGAGACGTGTGGGCTTGCGGAAAAGATGGAGTCTAGCGTGTGGCCGGCGGCGTGGGTGGGTGTAGTCACGAGCTATCTGAGTCCGAGGGTGGCGAGGTTGTCGATCAGGGTGGTGGAGTTGGTGTCCTTGTTGTTCTCGAGGTGGAAGTTCAGGTCCCCGAGGAGGATGTAGTCCGTGGAGGCGATGGTGTGTGTGCTGACGAAGTCAGCGATGGAATCGCTGAACTGTGGTCGGGGTCCGGGGGTCTGTAGATGAGGGTTCCTCTGAGGGTGGTGTTGGGATCGGTGTGGATCTGGAAGTGCATGTGTTCGGCGGTGCTGAGGGTGTCGTCGGTGTTGGTTGAGACTCTGAGGGTGTTCCTGTGGACGATGGCGATGCCTCCTCCGACTCCGTTGGTGCGGTCCCTGCGGGTGATCTTGTATCCGTCCGGGATGGCAATGGCGATGTCGGGGGCTGAAGCGGGATTCAGCCAGGTCTCCGTCAGGAATGCGACGTCTGGGGAGGTTGAGTCGAGAAGGTCCCAGAGTTCGATGGCGTGTTTGCGGGCGGAGCGGGTGTTGAGGAGGATGCATCTGAGGTAGTTGGGTTCTTTCCTGGGCGGTGGTTTGGCGGGGCGGGTGCTGGCGAAGCTGCAGTTCCGGCAGGTGAAGGGCCCTTGGGTGCGCTTCGGGGTGGCCTGGTAGCAGGCGTGATCTTTTCCGGGGTTGAGTGCGTGGAGGGTGCTGGCGTCAGTATCGGGCGTCTGTTGATGTGGTGGGCGCGGGGATGCCCGGACCAGGGGGTCTGGCGCTGGGCGCGGTCACGGCGCGGACGGGCGCAGACGGGCTTGCCTTAGGCGCGCCTTCGGCGCGCCAGCGGCACGGCCGCGCTGCGGCCGCCATAAATGGGGAGGTAGGAGGGAGGAGCAGGGAATGGGGCAGCGAATGGGCAGTGAGGGGGCGGGGCCGCAGGGGCGCAGCGGCGGGAAACAGGCACAGAAGGGAAAACGAGCACAATCAGGGCATCAAGGGGGCACAGAAAGGAAAAAAATTAGCACAATCAGGGGCAGCAAGGGGGCACAGAAAGGAAAAACGAGCACAATCAGGGGCAGCAAGGGGGCACAGAAAGGAAAAAACGAGCACAATCAGGGGCAGCAAGGGGGCACAGAAAGGAAAAACGAGCACAATCAGGGGCAGCAAGGGTGCACAGAAAGGAAAAACGAGCACAATCAGGGCCAGCAAGGGGGCACAGAAAGGAAAAAACGAGCACAATCAGGGGCAGCAGCAGGGCACACAGACGGAGCTGTGTGGTGGGGGAGCGACCTACCAGTCAAGGTCAGGGGTCGCTCTCTTCACCACGCAGCGGCCGCCATAAATGGGGAGGTGGGAGGGAGGAGCAGGGAATGGGGCAGCGAATGGGCAGTGAGGGGGCGGGGCCGCAGGCGCAGCGGCGGGAAACAGGCACAGAAGGGAAAACGAGCACAATCAGGGCATCAAGGGGGCACAGAAAGGAAAAAAATGAGCACAATCAGGGGCAGCAAGGGGGCACAGAAAGGAAAAGCGAGCACAATCAGGGGCAGCAAGGGGGCACAGAAAGGAAAAAAAACGAGCACAATCAGGGGCAGCAAGGGGGCACAGAAAGGAAAAAAACGAGCACAATCAGGGGCAGCAAGGGGGTACAGAAAGGAAAAAAAACGAGCACAATCAGAGGCAGCAAGGGGGCACAGAAAGGAAAAACGAGCACAATCAGGGGCAGCAAGGGGGTACAGAAAGGAAAAACGAGCACAATCAGGGGCAGCAAGGGGGCACAAAAAGGAAAAAAACGAGCACAATCAGGGGCAGCAAGGGGGCACAGAAAGGAAAAACGAGCACAATCAGGGGCAGCAAGGGGGCACAGAAAGGAAAAGCAGAGCACAATCAGGGCCAGCAAGGGGGCACAGAAAGGAAAAAACGAGCACAATCAGGGGCAGCAGCAGGGCACACAGACGGAGCTATTTGGTAGGGGAGCGACCTACCAGTAAAGGTCAGGGGTCGCTCTCTTCACCACGCAGCGGCCGCCATAAATGGGGAGGTGGGAGGGAGGAGCAGGGAATGGGGCAGCGAATGGGCAGTGAGGGGCGGGGCCGCAGGCGCAGCGGCGGGAAACAGGCACAGAAGGGAAAACGAGCACAATCAGGGCATCAAGGGGGCACAGAAAGGAAAAAAATTAGCACAATCAGGGGCAGCAAGGGGGCACAGAAAGGAAAACGAGCACAATCAGGGGCAGCAAGGGGGCACAGAAAGGAAAAAAAACGAGCACAATCAGGGGCAGCAAGGGGGCACAGAAAGGAAAAAAACGAGCACAATCAGGGGCAGCAAGGGGGTACAGAAATGAAAAACGAGCACAATCAGGGGCAGCAAGGGGGCACAGAAAGGAAAAAAACAGAGCACAATCAGGGGCAGCAAGGGGGCACAGAAAGGAAAAACGAGCACAATCAGGGGCAGCAAGGGGGCACAGATAGGAAAAGCGAGCACAATCCAGGGCCAGCAAGGGGGCACAGAAAGGAAAAAAACTAGCACAATCAGGGGCAGCAGCAGGGCACACAGACGGAGCTGTGTGGTGGGGGAGCGACCTACCAGTCAAGGTCAGGGGTCCATGTCCTGAAGGCACCACAGAGGGCACCGCCGCAATGCCGCACCGCAACCCTGGTCTCACCGACGATGCCAACTGATGCCGCCACCGAGCAGCTGCTTGCACTGCGACCTGTGGGCACCGCACTCCGCACCGCCTCGCTTCCTGCCATTACCCTGGTATCCCCGACGACGACGCTCCATGCCGACATCGACGCCACTGCTTGCACCGTGGTTCGAGGGCACCACTTGTAAGTTACATGACGCACCGTCCTCATCCTGCCTTGGCCTGCCGGTGCCGTCGACTCCAGGACATCAGCCGACGACAGCGCTTCAGCAATGACGACGCCGCTGCTTGCACCGTGACCTGCCAGCACCATGACCTGCCAGCACCGCGACGAGCACCGCATCACTTCCCACCACAGCCCTGGTCTCACCGATGCCGCTGGACGACCGTCACTGAGCCGCTGCCTGCACCGTGACCTGAGGGCACCACACGGTGCACTTCGCACCGCAGCACCCGACGCCTGCCGACGCCAGTGCTCCTGACTTCAACCGCGAGGAGTTCGATCTGCAACGCGTGTGACTTCAAGGGCCCGACGACTCCTGCAGCGACCTCCGGAACCGATGCCTGTGGACGCCGTGCTTTCGGAGCTCAACGAGAGGTCGCCGATGCCCTGCATTTCTAAAGGTACTGTTTTGCGGGTCTTCCCAACACCGTAGCTGGCCCTTGACGCCGCGGTCAGCCAGAACTGTTTGGATTTGTTGTTCACGATGCCGTGATAGCCCCGGACAGAGCTATCGACATCAAGGAACTTTATTTCCAGTTTATTTTGATAACAAGATTTTTTAAGTACTGTTTTGTGGATTTTTATTGTTTTGGTCTTGTCTTAAGTATATAAAAGTTTGGATATTTTTCTAAACTGGTGTGGTGTCCTTTTGTAGTGCTTACACTGTATTACTGTTGATTATGTGCAAATGCATTACACACTGCCTCTAAGATAAGCCTGACTGCTCGTGCCAAGCTACCAAGGGGGTGAGCAGGGGTTATTATAGGAGGGTAACTCCCTTATCCTGACGAGGAAGAAGGGTCCCTACTCGGACAATGGTGCAAGCCCTTGCCAACTATAGACCCCCATTTCTAATACCTCCTCACACCGACCAATGCCTACCCACACCAGCTCACCTCGTGGAACACCCTCACTGAGAAGGAAACAGCATCCATCATGAGATTCATCCACTTTGAAACTCCAGTAGACCCCTGCCCCCACCATACTTTGAACCTCGGCAATCAACCCATCAGCAATGAACTCACGAAGGTCCTCAACTCCTCAATCACCATGACCCACTTCCCTCAGAAATGGAAACATGTCGATGTAAAGTTGTTGCTGAAGAAACCTTCTGTGGACCCAGGAGAACCTATGAACTACAGACCCATATCCCTGCTCCCTTTCACAACAAAGATCATCAAGAAAGCTATCAACATCCAGCTACTTAGACATCTGGAGAACCACAACCTCCTGGACCCCTCCCAATCCAGCTTCAGGGCAAACCACAGCACCCAGACAGCTCTTGTCGCAGCCACGGATGACATCAGAATTCTGCTAGACCACGGAGAAACTGCAAAAACAACAGTTGATGGACAGAATGCAGAACAATGTCATACATTCACCCCAGTACAGAGATCTGGGCCTAAATCTATCGTTTTTTTGCTCACCATGCCATTCCAGTTTGAACCCAGCCATATGCAAATCAGTCTTGACCCTGTGCCTCATGGGAACTGTCCAGCCCGAACTGCCAAGCCAGGTCCTCCCTGGACTGGAAACAAGCATCCTAGGACCGGTTTCGGGGTTTCACCCCTCTTCAGCCAGGACAGCTTGATTCCAGTGGCATGGAGAGCACGGAACCACGTCTGGGCATACCCATCCCACTCGGGGTGACAAAATTCAAAAACAACAGTTGATGGACAGAATGCAGAACAATGTCATACATTCACCCCAGTACAGGGATCGGGCCTAAATCCATCGTTTTTTTGCTCACCATGCCATTCCAGTTTGAACCCAGCCATATGCAAATCAGTCTTGACCCTGTACCTCATGGGAACAGTCCAGCCCGAACTGCCAAGCCAGGTTCTCCCTGGACTGGAAACAAGCATCCTAGGTCCGGTTTCGGGGTTTCACCCCTCTTCAGCCAGGATAGCTTGATTCCAGTGGCATGGAGAGCACGGGACCCACGTCTGGGCATACCTGTCCCACTCGGGGTGACAAAATGCAAAAACAACAGTTGATGGACAGAATGCAGAACAATGTCAGAAACAGCAGCCTTCATCCTCCTTGAAATCTCAGCAGCCCTTTGACACCGTATCCCACCACACACTGATCAACAGACTCCACCAAATTGAAATTCAAGGAGCGGCCCTCAAGCGGATCACATCTTACCTCACAAGAAGAGCACAAAAGATCATTCTCCCTCCATACTGTTCGCTCCTTAAGAACAGAATCTGCAGAGTACCTCAAGTCTCATCCCTCAGCCGTACCCTCTTCAACGTATACATGACACCCCTGGCCAACATCGTCAGGAGCCACGAACTCAACATCATCTCCTACGCAGATGACACCAAACTCATCCTCTCTCCAACCAAGGACCATCAAAGAAAAGTTCCAGAGATGCATTAAAGATGTGGCCATCTGGATTAACAACTGTCTCAAACGCAACACAGACAAGACAGAAGTAATCATCTTCAGGAAAGGCAAGGACACCCTCTGGAACAACGTATGGGGGCCTCACAAGCTGGGCCCAAACCCACCGAACACATGCGCAACATCGGCATCATCCTCCACAGGCAGCTATCCATGAAGAAGGAGATCAGTGCTGTCTCTTCTGCTTGCTTCATCACCCTCTGAATGCTGAGGAAAGTCCTCAGATAGCTCCCACCCAGCACCAGGTGAACTGTCACGCAAGCTCTCGTCACTAGCAGACTCGACTACGGCAACTCCCTCTATGTAGGAATCACTGTCCAATTCCTGAGGAAACTTCAGACCATCCAGAACATAGCAGCCAGACTCATCCTCTACCTCCCCAGACAGAAGCACATCACCCCTCACCTCAGGAAACCCCATTGTCTACCAGTCACAAAGAGATACCAGTTCAGGCTGCTCACCCATGCTTACAAGGCACTACACAATGAAGGACTTGTGTACCTCAATGAAGGAGTGAATTACCACCAGCCGACCAGGGAACTCAGTTCCAGATCCCTCTACCTAGCAGCTACCCAGCGCTTCTGCCGGGTCTTCACTCCAGCAGTTCAGGATGGACCTCAAGACCTGGATGTTCATCCAAAAGGAACAGGCAGCGTGATCCCACAGCATGATCTCACAGTGCCTAAAGACTCTCATGGATGAATCAGCTGTGCTCTACAAAACCTGACTTGATTGATTGATTGACTTTAAATCTATTTCTTCATCTATTCCAAAACCCCTCAGTAATCTTGTCAACCTTTTACCCACAAATCCAAAATCTTCTGCTATTTACTTTCACTTACAATGCATTTCTAATAACAGACCCACATCCAACATCGAATTAGCTTGGGAATCCGACCTTTCCACTTCTTTTACTCATCGAAAATTTGGAAAAGTGTTTGGGTTAAAATTAGGAAATCCTCCCGAGCAGCAAACATGATGCAAATACTTTTTTCATTAATAACAGACACTTTTTGACTCATTCCTTCCTACATGGGATTAACCTAGACACAACAGACTTCTGCTGACCCTGCTCTTCTAAACATGCTGACTTGAAGCACATGCTATTCACATGCCCCTCTGTTTTCACTTTTTGGACACAAGTCTGAGACCAAATTAATTCCATATTTCACTCCACCACACCTTATTCTATTATTGACGTGTTTTTAGACAGTGTGTCTGATGCATGGTCAAATGTTCCATATGACATGAAAATATTAGACTCGCTGTTAGTGATGGAGCAGGGTAAACGAAATAATTTTGTACCCCTTGGAAATTAATGACCTCTTAATAATTAATAATACTAACCGTTTGAAATGCATGTATTAACCAACAAACGCACCTTTTTAGTAAACACTACACATGGGTAATATGCTGATTTGTGCAAAATCTAATCTACTTACAAATGTGAAGTTAATTAACCTTAGTATTGTGATTTGCGTACTGATTAGAGTGAAATTGCATGATTTGTGTTGCGTAGTAAATTTGTATTGTGGCAAAGAATGCAGGGGCATATTATCAAGAACGGCGTTAAAATTATCGCCGGTTTAGCGGCAGAAAACTGCCGCTAAAGCGGCGATAATGGGCTTGATAATATGCCCTGGAGAATTCCAATAGAAGCCCATGTTCACACCAGAACATGGACTTCTATTGGAATTCTCAAGGGCATATTATCAAGCCCATTATCGCCGCTTTAGCAGCAGTTTTCTGCTGCTAAACCGGCGATAATTTTTAACACCGTTCTTGATAATATGCCCCGCAGATGGTAAGTAAAATGGCTTTAAATGTCGCTTCTGCTAGGTAACACCTAACACGGGTCTTTAAAATGGCGGGTGGTAAACAAAAAGGCTTATTTTTCTTTGTTTTAATTTCGGTTGTGTTTGTTCTTATGATAGTTCGTTCGGGCCTGCTAGGCCATGCTTCGAGAATGGCTGCTGGGAAGGATGAGATGACTAAGATGGCCTCCGCGCAGAATCAATACGGAAGTTCAAGTCACGTGAATGCGGCCTGTGCCCGGAGTGAGAGATGTCAAGGTCAATCTGACCTACAATGAAGAATGTGCCAAGAGATTCAGCATGTATTCCTGGGAATGGATGGGAAAGAACCGAATGACAATGGATGAACTAATATGTGACCATCAAAGATCGCTACAAATGAATGGACAAGTTGGACTACTTTTGACCCCAGAATCATGAGACTTATTGTGTGCTTTATTGTCCCCAAACCAGTTTGAACAAGGAGGGCGATGAGGTGACCATCACCACCCCTCCAATGGACCAATTAGCGTGATTCTTGCCCCTAAGGATTGCAACTTTTATGTGTATTAAGCCAGAGAATAGGGTATAAGAGAGTCTGCTCTTAAGTGGGTTGGTTGCTGTTGGTGTTGTTGCCATGCCGCTTCTTTATTTTACATTTTTCCACTTTGATGCTGTGAAAGACTCTGTCATTTTGGACTTTGAACTTTGACTGGGATAGGAACGAGATCGTTGCGGGAAATTCTGCCCGGGAGGTGCGACCGAGGAGGTTAGCGGGACAGTCAGTCAGTTTGGGAGTCCTATTCTGTGATCTGCGGTTTATTTTCCTTTGGTGAACCATTCTTGTCATCGCCCCATGGCCGAGGGTAATGCATAATTTTCACTTTTCCTAAAACCTTTCTTAAATGTTTATTGATATATTAAATGTGTTTGTTTAATAAAGAATTTCACTTATTTGATTGAAGAATTTAGATAAAATTATATTCCAACTTTAAAATGAGTCTGTGGTTCTTTAATAAATTTATGATTTATAAATGTTAAAGGTTTTAATTGTGATTGAGCTGGTCTTAATCACCATCAACTTATTCTACTAGTTGGTCCATCGACCGAATAGCGGAGTACCTTGATGTTTAGAACTGACAGGATCCAAAGTTAATGTATATAATGTATAAATTATTATTCTGTCGAATTTAACAAGGTATCCCGTTCGTCCAGCACTACATTCTCCTTAGCGTGTAATCCAGAGATTGAATAAATGTATGTATGCGGTGTCATGGGCCCCACCGACATAAGTTTTAAATAACAATAGGTTGCGTAAGTGTTTTACCTGGATTGGTGTCCTAAGGAGCAATTTATATTAGCCGCGCTGGATCATTAGCAATTGCCTTTCAACAAATAACTCGACATTGGGAATTCTCTACGCAATCATCAAATAAAGCATGGTGGTATGCGGTATGCCACAATCATCGATTGGACACTGTTTATCTATCCTATACCCCTTGTTTTAAAGCAAAAAGAACTTTGGACACCTATTACACAGTTTCTGGATAATTCTGCAAACTGTCATTTGCTACTTCACCCAGCATTCAAGAAGTTCTACAACCTCCCTGACTTCCTATTTTTGGATTATATGAATACCTATTATGTTCTGCTTACAATATATCTCTTCATTTACTCCCTGTTTATAATCAGACATTTGTGTAGATGACTCATGGACTTATTCTCTTTCTTCTTCCCTCCTTCCCTTTTCCCTTTACATTATTTAATTACCATATGAAAATCCAATGCGACTTTCTATGTATTTTTACTGGTATTCCATTATTTACAATAAACTTACTCTTTAAAATGTAATAAATATATATATATTTACACACACACACGCTTTTACAAGGCTACATAAAAAACAGGATAAGCCAGATATAGAAGTAAGACTAAAGGATTTAGTCCTAACAATGAATTATGGGGATAGCACACTGCACTTTAACTTGTTATGGCATTAGGCCATTACATTGCACTTGAATAACTAAGTCATCTTAACATCAATATGCAAAACCAATGGATAATATGTATCTGAACACTTATCACCATGTTTAGCACACACTAGTTATGAGAAGATTAACACACTAGAACATATACATCATGACAAGTGGTGGACCATGAAACACCTAATTGAAAGATTTTGTCTTAATAGTTATCATCCCATGAGGTTCAATGAATTCTTAGATAGGTGGAAATTATTAGATGGACCTAGGTATGAATATGACACATATGGAACACGTCTCTCCACTAGAATGAAAAGACAATGCATTGGTGGATATCATGTTGTAATTGCATCTTAGCATGTTACTTGATCAAAATACCTCCATGAAATATTAAGGGCCCGATTCCGATCACGTTCGGAAAGCATACCGACCGAATCGGTTCCGGAATGCTTTCCGTACAACTCGGATAGGGGGAGTCGTCCGAATGAGTACGATGTGTCGTATGCATCCGGAACCGAATCCGAATCGGTCGGACTCCCATTGACTTTAATAGGAGCCTGTGTTCGGAACATGAACACAGGCTCCCATTGAAGAAAGGGGTAGCTGGGAAAAAACGTGCACCCTGTGTCAGGCACCCTATGGTTCCTGCCACACTGTGCATGGTGTGAAAGTGGAAACCCATCGGTACCCCCACAGGCCCAATTCGGAGGGCCCCGGGTGAAGGGGGCCCTGCTGTGGGCCCCCAAAGACCGATTCTGGTAGCCGTTTCGTTCCGGGCAAACCGAATCGGAACGGCTGTCCGAATTGGTCATCGTACTCGCTCGCTCGGAAACCGAGTCCATAGAGCTGTACGAATCGACTCCAGAAAGGCTCAACCTATCCGAATGCCTTTCAGAACTGATTTGGTCAGCCCTAACAGTTTCCAGGCATCGTACTTGGTTGTTCAGAACTGGGAACTAATCGGTCGGAAACAAGGGCTCCGGATCGGATTCGGCAAACCCGAATCCGATTTGGAGCCCTTTCGAACAACATCGGAATCAGTCCCTTAGTCAAAAATGTACCACTTATAGACCGTCTTATAGTGCAATTTGGTACCTAATTACATGCCACTGTATTTAGTTAATAGCGGGATAAGATTCCCATGGGATTGAGACAATACATGTGCAAGAGTAATACAGTAAAGCATATGCACTTTAGCGTATGTCACTTTATTGAGGTTCTGAAGGTGAGTGAATAAGCACCTCAGTGAAGTAATAATTCACCACTGAGGAACATTAATGCAAGGCATAATTCAGTGAAGGAGATGCTCTTTAGCATATGTTACTTTATTGAGGCTCCAATGGTGAACAGAAGCACCTTAGTGAATTAATAACCCACTATTGAGACCGTAATACACTGCACTTTAGCACATGTCACTTTATTATTAAAATAATGGGAGTGATTCCCAACATATGAATTGTCTACATAATATGGGGTGTTCCATTGGGGACAATGATGTAATAAGGATGGATCAACATAACATCATGATGCAAATGCGGAAGAAAGTATTAGCTTTTCATAATTTTTGTGTTACAATAGAAGAGGAAAAAACGTGGTTACAATGGGCTTGTGATATATGTTACCTTTTAGTATTGCACAGTTTATGATGTTATTGAGAAATCCAGGGTATTCTGGAACACGTTGCCTCATTGAAATATCAATGAGGACAGGGGAACCCCATTGGATTAGAGCTAACATATGTGCAATAATAGCACAGAGGAGCAGATGCACTTTAATATATTAGATATACGTTATATGATATATGTTATTTTATTATGGTTCAGTAGTGACGGGATGAACCAATTAACTATGGAAATATCATGATGCACTGCAGTTTAGCACTAGTCACTCTTCCAAATGAAGAGGAATGATTCATTGCAGCTGAACTGATAGCACAACATGAGGTATTCTTGGAGATTATGATATAATGAGGATGAATAACGACAAAATTAAGACATAACTGAGGCAAAATAATTCACTCCTCATGCTTTAATAGAGTAAAAGTGTGGCTAATCTTGAGTAACATATATGGGTGATGAGATCAAGAATGGCTTTAACCTACACATTGAAAAAATAATTGGTACAATATAGTGCACAATAGTGCTGCCACATAATGAGTGATCGATATGGGTACACTGCACGTTACATATGGAATATGAAAAATGTATTCAGAAATAGGGCATGTATTGAAAAACATTAGTGTATGAGGCTCATGAGGTAGTCGAGAAAGAACATGAGGGAGTATCCCTGTAATATGTAAACACTTAAAAATACAGAAATATGCGAAATGATGTGTTAAAATAAATCCAATGTAAACTAATGTCAGCAATACTGCCCAATATTTCAGAATTCGAGATGATATGGTACAAAAACATTCAAGTTTATATAAAGCTTGCACACCCATATGTATGCAACTCGAATGTATTACACCTATTATGGCGATAAATTAGAGTCGATCCCTATAAGTCTGACACTCTAGTGCTCAAATGAGTGATGAAATGGAAGTAGGAGAACATAAAAGGAAGTGATATGTTCCATGTTTATTTTACAGGCCCAGTAGAAGGCAGCAAGCCGAAACACTTCTGCCTCTGAAATTATACTTATTTTTACTTTACTTTTCTGCAGTTATTTAAGGAGTTTTTGTGTATTTCGGAAATTAATAAATTCACCTGTATGGAAAAGACGGCTGTATTTTTCAGCACTTGGTGCTGCCGTATCGCAGAGTTGCAGGAACGATGATGCGTAAATGCATATATATATATATATATATATTTCAAATAAGATTCTCTCTTCTTTCCAAAAATAATCGTCCAGCACTCTCAGGCGGGTAGGTCACTCGTTTTTATTTATATATATAGGTCGAAACGCATAATGGCGGTGGTGCAGGGCGTTCTTCAATAAACTTAATTGCACCAAACAACGGGTCTGCATTCATCTGTTGCACAATTTTGGATTTGTGGCGAAGCAAGGAGAAATAAGTATACCGAGCCAGCTTCCTCGGTAATTGCAGACCCCTCCTTCAAGTTGGGCCGGACGGCAAGAAGCACATTTCTAGTTTTTACCCGAAATCACCAGTTACCTCCCACAAGAAGTAGCCGCGGCAGCCCCCGGACAGCGGAATAGACCTACCATCGGAGCGGAAGATGAAGCCCGTAGCGGAAGACGCGAGCAGCGCCAGGTACCTCACGAAGGTAAGGACTCGCTGAGTCTGGAGAAGGAGTGTGAGAGGCACAAGCGTCGGTACTCACCTAACTGCTTGTTCCGAACTTTGATATTGCCCCTAACGATTTGCACCATGTCCGCCGACATGCTGCGGAGTCGCGAGGCAGCAGCCAGCGAGATGTTCGATGATTCTCCCAGTGGGGAGATAACAACCAACGCGCAAGCGAGCGCGACGCAACCAGGGAATCCGAGCATTAAGGATCTCTTTCAAAGACTGGAAACACTCATGAAATCAGAACAGTCGAAATGGTGGGAACATAAATCCCTGTCAAGGTACCTTGAGGTTGGGAGAATTCCCAGGGGGTTAAGAATAATGCTGGCACCGAGCTACGAGAATCCTGACCCTCACATGCTCGCTGAGTGGGCAGACTGTAACTTGGAATCTTCACGTAAGTTGGTTCAGATCCTTGTCAAATATGCTATAAGTGACCGTGCAGCCCTCCAGGTCAAAATCAACGAGCTGAATGAGGAAATTGGTAAAATGGAAGTCACGGCTGTGATTCAAACATATCGGGATGACATGCTGGTCCGCTTGCAGAGGGAGGAGGAGGTCAT
>CAWUFW010031685.1:0-15132 GCA_963921515.1 Calotriton arnoldi | reverse complement strand
CCCACCATGCAGCATGCTTCCATTGCAGGGAGTGAGAGTTACCTTTCAGCTGTCAGACATTGGTGTCCTGTTGTTTGTTTGAGCCCAAGTCCCAGCAGGGCCTTGTGCTCCCCACAGCAGGGCCTAGTGTCAGCCATCTTGGAAGTGCTTTTGCACTCCCTGTGAGGTGAGCATGGTTCAGTGTGAGCTTGCTGGGACGGGGGGGGACTGTTGGCTGTGACTGCAACTCCCATCATGCTTTCTGCTACATGCACATTCCCAGCAGCCCAACCTTCCTTTATTTTGACTCAGCTTTCCTGTGAGGTGGTGTGACGTTGTTGGCGACATGGATGACTGTGTTTGTTGTGGATTTATGCTAATGCCTTACAGTATTTGTCGTTAGGTTTGTACATGTTATGTTGTAGTTCCATTTTACTGTGGGATGGCAGGTATTGTGTTTGAGTAACTGGCATACACATCACAGGAGACTTGCCTTTATGTTGCTATGGCTTTGCTGGCAGCAATTGGTTTAACAGTCCCCTTGAGAGTGATATATGTGTATTGCAGCACAAAATTGAGTATATTGTTTGTGTACTCACCAGGCTCTGGTATTCCTGTTAATCCATGGATGCTCTCCGGTGGTAGGATGGCCCGCACCTTCTCCTCCCAGGTCCTGAAGTGCGTTGGTCCGGCAGGAGGGCCACCACCAGTGTCTGTGCTCAAGGCGTGGTCCCTGTTGATGAGCTTCTTGACCCTCGTGCGCACATCATAGTATCTGTTCTGTATGTCGTCCTTTGTGCGCCGACAAGGAGCTTGTGCGATAACCTTGTCGACAATCCTCTCCCACATCTTGATTTTCTGTGACATGGGGGTCTGTTGGACCAATGTGCCAAACAACTGTGGCTCTACCCTGAGTATTTCGTCTATCATGACTTCCAACTCACTATCTGTGAACTTTGGATTCTTCTTGGGGGGCATGGGGCTGGGTGGTTGTGGTGATTGATGTGTGTGTGAGGGTGTAAGTGAGTGTGGTGGGTGTGAGTTTGTCAGTGAATATGTGATTTGGTTTTTGAGTAGTGCAAATGGTGTAGTTGTTGTGTTTTGTGTGTGTTGTGGTGTGTCTCTGCAGTGTGGTGGGGTTGTCTGCTGTCCTATGCCTGCAGTTTGCAAAGGATCATGGTAGGGATTTCTGGCCTTTATATAGTTGGAGTTGTGGGTGTGTCTTTGTTCCTTTTTTTTTTTTAAATTTATAAATTGGCTGTCATTGCTTTTTAAAAAAAAAATGTTGTCTTATTTCCTTTGCTTGTGTTGTGCATGATGGAGACGTTCGTTTGACCGGGTCGGACGCTGCCTGTGGCTCGCGCGGGGTGATCCGAGTCTGTCACACTGACAATCTGCTGTGTTTCGACATTGGTGTACGCCTCGGACGCAAAGGGCTCTATTGTTTGCTAGTCACTATTTGCTGTACGTCTCGGTTTTCATGCTCGTGCTCCTTGCGAGTCAGTCGCGTTTCACACGTATTGCATCGTACTACGCGGCTCATGCATTGCGGGTACGTTTCGCTCGCGTCAATTCCTAATGCGTGTCGGTCGGTACGATTCACGGTCAATTTACGGGCGAATCAATGATTTCCGGACGGGTCGGGCATGCGGCTTGTGTTCCGTGCGGGTGGGTTGTAATTCACACACAAGGCATCGTACTGCGCGGGTCGTACGGCGCAGGTCCGTGTCGGTCGGTCTCCATTCCAGGTCCGAGTCGGTCGGTATGGTTTACGACCGGAATCGGCCCCTTAGTTGGAAACTCCCCTAGAAGCTACCTTTCAAGCTACGATATAGGCTTTTCTCTAAGATACTCTGCCTGTCTAACTCGCAGCAGGGGCCAATAATGACAAAAAGGAGGATAGGGACAAAAAGAGCTCCACCAAAACCCAAGTTACACTAGGACCATCCAACAATACTCAACTTTTAAATGAGCCAGTCCCTGCTCTGCCTCCAATCCCAAACTCAGCGTCAATATGTAGGTATTCTACTCCACTGCCCATTTCAAACAGGGCACATATTGTGGGAAATGTGGACGAGCAATATCAAACCCCTCGCCCTACACTAGATGATCTGGGATATTAATTAGTGTTTCATCAGGAAACCGATCAGGAATACAACTCCACAACATGGGAACCCTGGAAAGGGCGGCTTTACGTGGGAAGAATACAGCCAACCTACTCCTAGCACTGAGTGCTTAAGAAAGACGACACCTCACAAACAAGTAGCAGATAAACTCCTAAGGATCATATCCTGGAACGTATTTGGACTTAAAACAACTATAAATAACAGGGTCGCATTCAAGTTCTTCTAGACTGGGGGCCTGCTCTGCTTACAAGAAACCTTGTTATTGTTGCCACTGTTAATTCTGGGTTTCGTAGAATTAAAACGTCTAGCCAAAAAGCTTACCATATTCGGAAGGCCTTCTGGAGGTTTATCGATGTATGTCAATCTGACGCTAATGGTAACTGCAGTAAAAATGCATCTCATTACAGATATGGTACAAGCTGTCCATCTGCAAGGCCTGAAGCTGAAAGGGCACACAACAGTGATTTTACTCCTAAATGTGTATTTTTAACTGCAAGAACAGTTCCAAGCTGGGTAAGATAAGGGAACTGGTAGAGATCTTGGAAGATCTACCTCATGATTATCCTAATAGCGAGACAGTAATAGTCGGCTACTTCAACACTCGTAATTTTGCAAATGAGAATGTGGCCTACTCACTAGCGGACCCTGCTGGCAATATTCTAACCACTTGTCTGCACAAGATGTCAATTCCTCTCAAACATGACCCAGTATATATAGTAATATCTCAACCATAGATTACGTGTGCATGAGTAACCCTCTTTTCGAACAACTTCTTGACTTTGCAATATTACATCAGTAGACCAGCGATCATCTTCCTCTTTCTGCCATGATATCCTTCAAGTAATTTAACCCACAACTCCTAAATGCCTTGGGATCACCTACCGGTGAAGAAATTCACACGCTTTCACGAAGGGTAAAATGGAACAAAATAGACATGTCACGCTTGGCAACATGAAAAAGTAACTGGCTGTCGACCAACAACAACTGCACCGGGGAACTTACATTCTTTAAATGGCCATCAACAGCGGCAGACCTGTATCAACAGCTTCAAGACAGGCCATTTGGCACTCAGTCAGTTATCACGGAAAAGGTGTGTTGCCTGCAAAAACCTTACTATTCAAAGATAAAGCAAAGCAAAAGAGCTTTGAGTCTCTATAAATACTCTAGGGAAGAAGAGCTGCGCCGCAAGTGGTTAATAGCTATGACAACACATAATATGCGTATCTGGCAGTAAAAAAAACAACAGGAAGAATTACAATGGTTACACGTTCACACTCTTTTAAAACAGGCGAAATTCTGGCAATACATCAATACTCTTGCTGGTTATGGCCATGATAGACAAAATGGAGTTCCAGCAAATGCATGGATCAAGCATGTTCAAACATTATATGGCATGACCGGTACTAGAGCCTGCTTAAATAATCAATTGCTTTCAGGAGACAGCACTTCATATAACACTTTATATGTCAGAAATGGGGCCGTGCAACCAACCAGTCCTGCTTCATCTGCACCCAAAGAGAGCGCAGCCGTGTGTTGAAAATCCTGCAGAATATACAAAGTAATGAGCTCCCCGGTCACCTATTCAAAGAGGACTACGTCTTCTGGTCCACTCTCCTTACACCTCTCTACCAATTCTGCACCATAAACACTATAGTCCCTGAAGCCTAGAAGGGCTCGATACTAAAGTCGAAACACAAAAACGGGGACACATCGGATCCCACAAATTACAGAATGAAACCATTGTTAGATGTCGAAGCCAAGGCCTATGCAAGTCCTCCCGGTGCATCAATCAGGCTTAAAGGAGGGGGCATCAACGATGGACAACATTTCTGGCCCTGGCTTACCAAGTTGGGCAAGCTACTATCTCAAAACAGCATCCTCTCTTCACCTGCTTTGTGGACTACTTCACAACTTTTGATTGTGTTAATAGGAACATCCTTTGGAAGAAACTGCAAACATGGGGGATCCCGAACACACTGCTGGGTGCCATCATAGAACTTTACTCTCAAACTTGGGTACACGTCAAGATTACCCAGAACACAGCCACAGCCAAAGTGTATATGGACCAAGGGCTCAAACAAGGATGCATCCTGGCGCCTATACTTTTTAATTTGTATACGCTGGCCAAAGATTGGCCAGAACCGATTGTTTTTGCTGCAGTATGCCGATGACATGATCCTAATGGATCACACAAAATTGGGTTTACAGAAAGCTGTGGATGCATTAAGTAACTACAACACTGCCAATAAATTAGTGGCCAACTGCAAAAAAAACAAGGTTCTTATCTTTGGCCATTATGCTAATAAACTAAAACATCACTGGAGTCTGGGCAACCTGAAAATAACTACTGCCTCCAAATACAATTATTTAGAGGTATGGTTTATGAGTAATGGCATGCTTAATGTACATATCTCTCCCTATAGAAGAAAAAAGGCCATGGCAGTAACTATGTCAATGTGTAAACTCCATGCCAATCTGTACAGTCCAACTTCCGAGGCAATTTGGAAGGTAGTCAGTGCCAAACTAATGCCTTCAATTTCCTACGTACAGTTCGCTTTTCCTGGTGCCTTGGCGAACACTATGGGTTGGCGCATTGTCGTGCCTATAAACATATTATTCAAATTCCAGGACATGCCTGGAGCACTCTGATATGCCTTGAGTTTGGCCTAAATAAACAAACCCTCGAAAATTGGGCATCTACAATTTGGTAATACTGCAGAATCTGTGCAGCATCTTCCAACACAATGAAAGAAATTTTGAACAACATTTTTGCTTTTTAAATGGCACAAATTCTTTGTCAGACTACTTGGTGGTGGCCTGTTTCAAACTGAACCTGGACATGGCGAATTGGGAAGCTTTTATACATCAACCACTGGCACTAAAAGCTATGCTGAAATAAAAGTAAGGCTCCTATCTAGGCAGGAAGATCTTAGCTCCATTGAAACCTCTGCTCGTTATATCCAGGCCATTGTTAGCTCGTATAGGGACAAATTATGCCTGCCTTACTTAAACTGTGCCCTGAATAAACCAATTTTAAAGCTGATCCTGCTTGCCAGACTCATGGTTTTACCAATGAAGGATATAAACGTCAGCTGGAAATCCCCTGGCAATCATTGGTGCCTGCAGACTGTGTCATCTATATGAGGAATTTCTGGTCCATTTATCTGTAATTTCTAAAATACAGCACACATACTTGAACTAAGGTGATGGAACTTCTTTTTAACCTGGAAACTCCAATGGAAATGACAAGGTTTTCCAAATTTGCTGGACGTCTTCAACTCCATTTAAGTGAAAGGAAAGTTCAGGGGTTTTAATTTAATTTTGATAATATTACAATAATCAGTTTTAACTATTGAAAGTTACTTTTATTGTCTCATATGCGACTGTGCAAATGTATTCTGTAACAATTCTAATGCATTGAAACAAATCTTACTTTACTCAGACAGAAAAACATATTTCTTGCCCAACTGAGGCATTAAATCAGGTATCTTACAGTCCTATTTTTAGTAGAACTTTCCACTGCATCTGACACTCTTCTCCTGATCATACTGTGGAGCACTGGTTTGGGAGGAAACGGTCACAGAATAGCTTTCTCCTTACTCTCCTAAAGATCTCAGAGAGTGGCATTTCACCCTGCTTTCTTCAGTTTCCAAAGTCACTTGTGGTTTTCTTCAAGGATCTGTGCTTTCACCCAACTAATTTAAGATCTAAATTAGACTTTGTAGTAATCTGCTTGTTAAGTAATGCACTCTCCCTGCCCTTGTTCTCTGCCTTGATGCTCAGCCAATGTGATGTCATTAGAATGTTATGAATGTTTGTACTTGAAGGAAGTTGGAGAGGGAGATGATGGGCTGAGCAGCAAGGAGGCTGCTCCTGGTGGGGCATATATTGGAGCTTACATTGGAACTTACTAAGATGTAACTTGGAGAATAAACTACCAACTACAAGAGCTGTCTACGAGACTTCTTTAATTGTTACATTGGCGACGATTTAAAAGAAAAAGAACTTACGCGTGGAGAAAAGAAGGCTACAGGGACTTAAGGTACTAATATTACTAAAGACATTGAACTATTTAAGCTGTCTGGCACCCGCCCCACCAGTGACCCCGATAACGGTCGCCCTAAAAAAAAAAAATTAAGGTGCCAGATCCACCTGTGTGTGAGACTGTAAAGAGTAACTGCAGTCCTGTTTTGAAAGTATGACCAAGAAACAAGTTCCTGAGACATCTCTCGCCCCAACCGTGAGTTATTTGCTGGCCTATTTATATTATGGCCTATAATGGTTTATGAAACTTAAAGGATTTTCAAGTATATGGAACTTCAAGAGAACTTATGAGCTGTGTATTTAAGGAAGCTGGCACCAATGAGCCCCACGTGTACACGACATATGAAGGGATTACTTTGAGCCACATAGGATCGACTTAGCCTTGGCACAAAAGCAAAGAACTGCAGCCAACTGTTTTGGGATTTTCTGAGAGCTGCACGCAGCGCAAGCCATTGGAACTACTTCCTGTCAATAGAAAATTCGGCACTGCTAGACTGCCGCCACACTTGTTTAAGAGGCAGAGGATTGTGTTGGCCACACTTGTTTTAGAGGCAGAGGATTGTGTTGGCTTTACTGTTGGTGTATGCACAGTATTTTGGATGGAGCCTGCCGTGATGCCTGTGGCTGGAGCAAGTTTTCTTTTGTGTTGAGAACATTACAGTTACATATTTCCAACCACAAATTGTGTGATCCAGCAACTTTGGGCAGTTTAACCGTTCTGTATTATTTCAAACGGTGACACAAGTCTGATGTTGCACGCGCAAGCTGTTACCTTCTCCTTTGGGTTGCGCGGTGTCCTGGATGTTCGGCCTTTTCACCGCGTCACAGTTACTACGCAGCAAACCTGCGCTGCTGATAAATGTTTTGTGCACCAACGTGCCGTAAACCATTCGGCGAGGCGTGTGGAAACGTGGCGCCATCTTGTGGTTGGCACGCAGCTACAAGTATGTATTGCATTTTTAAGCGCATATTTTGTTTTCCTGGCAAATGCTCAAACATAAGCATTTGGAGCCAGAGGCCAATATTGGTAACATGGGCAGCATGTTAAGAAATGCAGTCACGTCGTGGGATCCTTTTTGCTCCGTTCTACACCTCGAGAAAGAACCTTTAGGAAAGTAGTACAAGTAGAGGAGTTGACAACAGAAGTTTTCTCTTTGGTCGGTCGCTTCACTTCATTTGTTTTGGGAGTTAATTGGAAGTTTACGCTAACTGAAACGTTGCTAGTAGGACATCTGCTTCATTTTTGTCTCACTACTTGTAGGTGAATCGTTTTATGGAGCAGTCCATTATTTCTGGTACTTTCTCAATTCTAATCTTTGCGCATGAATGTATACAGTGCACAGTTGGGGAGCTGTTGCTAGTTCTTGGACTTGTTTACATGGTTATCCTGATGACTTTGACTTTTGACGTATTGGAGTTCCAATTAACCATCGAGGATATTCTACTCGGGTGAGAGGTCGCTCACCGGCGAGTGCACAGTTTATATGTTTTACAGTTATAGTATTAGTATCTCTGTTTTAGTCCCATATTCACACTATTTTTACAGTGTATTTTTACTGTTTTTCTGGGGTAGGAAGTACCCCAGTCCTGAATCATTGGGAGCTGTTTCCCCTAGTACATTGTGGATGCTGATGTTCTGTTCTAAGGGAGGTGTATTGCCCTATATGGTTGTACTCGGTTCTGTTTACGGTTACTGGAGCTGAGCTTTTATTTCAGGTGTTTTCCCCTATTACAGTGTACAGGTTAAGCTTTTCATTATTTTAATGTAGTGCATGAGATGGCGGTGGAGGATGTTGAGCCACTCATTACTTTAATGTAGTGCATGAGATGGCGGTGGAGATGACTGTGTAGTCATTCATTAATGTGATGTGGGAGGTTGAGCCACTCATTACTTTAATGTTGTGCATGAGATGGCGGTGGAGGATTT
This sequence comes from Calotriton arnoldi, assembly GCA_963921515.1. Classification (NCBI taxonomy): domain Eukaryota; kingdom Metazoa; phylum Chordata; class Amphibia; order Caudata; family Salamandridae; genus Calotriton; species Calotriton arnoldi. The sequence continues at coordinate 7,056 of CAWUFW010031685.1, read as the reverse complement.
TGAGCCACTCATTACTTTAATGTAGTGCATGAGATGGCGGTGGAGATGACTGTGTAGTCATTCATTAATTTGATGTGGGAGGTTGAGCCACTCATTATTTTAATGTAGTGCATGAGATGGCGGTGGAGGATGTTGAGCTTTTCAGTTACTTTAGTTAAGCCACTCATTACTTTAATGTTGCGCATGAGATGGCTGTGAAGCGTTAAGCATGAGTATGCAATAGAGAGTAAGGGGACTGGGTATTCCTTAGTCTTACTATTTGTTTGCATTTACGATTCCTATCTTACTGTCTTACTGTTTTATTACGTACATTATTATTGTTACATTATTGCATAAGGAAGGCAATTTATTATTTACATTACTATTTGTAACTTACTCTAGTTTTATTATATTATTGCATTTTTATTATTATTATATTGCGAGGATTTTTTCCCATTTTACTACTGTGTTCATGTATACTTATTTCGGAATGTCAATATCTTCTCTCCTAATATATATGTGTTATATACTGCTTGAATTTTCTTTAATCAATATAAAGGGGGAGATGTGTAGTAATCTGCTTGTTAAGTAATGCACTCTCCCTGCCCTTGTTCTCTGCCTTGATGCTCAGCCAATGTGATGTCGTTAGAATGTTATGAATGTTTGTACTTGAAGGAAGTTGGAGAGGGAGATGATGGGCTGAGCAGCAAGGAGGCTGCTCCTGGTGGGGCATATATTGGAGCTTACATTGGAACTTACTAAGATGTAACTTGGAGAATAAACTACCAACTACAAGAGCTGTCTACGAGACTTCTTTAATTGTTACAGACTTCTTGTGGCTTTCATACGATCGCATGACCTGCACTTGCATAGCTATGCTGATGAACCCTTATTGCTCTATAGAGTAATTGGCCACTCCTAAAATGATCTCTCTACAATAATGCCTATCTGAAGGCAAATAATGCATGCCGTAGCATGATAAAACTCAAGACTGAGAAAATGGAGATTGTGGTACATGGAGGAAGCAGTGATCTTTAGCACTCCTCTTTGGTACTGTGACTTTGGCTCCTGTCTCAAACCTTCTCAATCAGTGAAAAGCTTAAACTTTATTCCTCTTCCCTTGTGGAAACTCTTGGATTCATCATTTTTTCCAGTACATTTTTTCAGAGGAAAATTCATCCCATCCTTCCATACTTGTCTGAGGTTGGGCAGTGGGCCACCGTTATGGCACTGATTGATTCCAGACTTGATGACTGCAACAACACTTAGGGGCCGATTACGATGGCGGAAGGACCGTCACCACCAGCCCGGCAGTGGTGGTCCTTCCCACATCGGACCACGATTTTCCCACCGCCAGATTACGATGGCAGTGGGATCCAGACCGCGACCGCGGCGAATGCAAAGACCGTCCGCCATGGAACCGCCACAGGCAATCGTTCTGATTGCCTGGCGGAGCGGTCTACCGCCACCTTTTTGGATGGCGGTTGTTAAAAGTAAAAACTCGCCATGTGTCCGCCCAATAGGACAGGCGAACACATGGTCAAACCTACAACGGACCTCACTTTGGTGGGCCATCAGAGGGGTATGCAGGTGGCAGAGATGTATTAGTCTCTACTGTCTACATACTAAAGGTTCACCCATCTGTATATCAGGTAGACAGACCATCAATTTGGCAGAGAGGGTACTTTGTCACTTTTGTGATGGAATACCCTCTTTGTCACACTCTAAATTGGACCCTTTGTCTGTCTATGCCTATTTCTTCCTCTTGCTGGCTTTCTCACTCTCATTGGAGTAAGACCTCTGACCCTCGGTCTAGGTCCACTCTCTCCCCATTGCTCCGCTGTGCCGTCTCTTGCCTCCAGACCCCGACCTCCTCCTTGGGAGGTTCGAGGCTGCTGCCCGCTCCTGCGCCTGCTGCCCGCTCCAACTGGGACCAGACTGCCTCCAACCACCGTAACCTTTCTCAGCCGTTTTTTTCCTTAATTTTTTCCCTGTTGTGCCACTGTTATTGTGCCCATCTGTGTCTTGCTCTAATTCCACCACTGTTTTTATTTTCTCGTGCCTGCCTGTTCCTTTTGCCTTTCGCCGCTGTTGCCCCTGCGGCCCCTCCCCCCCGGAATTCCCCCCCGGAATTCCCCCCAGAATTCCCCTGCTCCCGCCTCCCAGCCTCTCCTCCCTCCCACCTCCCCTACTTAATGGCAGCCGCTGCGCGACCGTGCGCAGCGGGCGCGCCGCTGGTGCGCCAAAGGCGCGCCAAAGGCAAGCCCGTCTGCGTCCGTCCAGGACCCGACCGCGGCCAGCGCCAGGAACCCTGGACCTCCCACTACCCATCGCTACGACACCACCACCCTCCTCACACTCAACCCTGGAAGTCTTAGAGAATGCCAACAGGCCTTGCCGAACACGACCCACGGCCAGTTCTCCTGCCTCCACTGCCGCCAGACCCTCACCGCCACCCCGGCCTCCAACACCGCCGACGCCAGCACCGGCGACACCCTAAAATGCATCCTCCTCAACGTACGCTCCGGACACAAACACGCCATGGAAATCTGGAACCTACTCGACTCTCTTTTGCCCGACATCGCCTTCTTCACAGAGCCCTGGACCAACGCATCCTACGCCCCCGACATCAGCACCGCCATCCCAGATGGATACAAGATCCAGAGGAAAGACTGCCCCAACCACCCAGGAGGGGGCCTCGCCATCACCCACAAGATCACCCTCCGCCTCACCACCTCCAGCGAAACCTTCCCCTCTGCTGCACTTCAAGATCCAGACCACCCCCAAAGCCACACTCCGAGGAACCCTCGTCTACAGACCCCCAGGCCCCCGAACACCCTTCGCCACCACCATCACCGACTTCATCACACCCCACGCGATCGCCTCAACAAACTACATACTCATTGGAGACCTGAACTTCCACCTCGACAACCCCAGCGACCCCAACTCCACTATCCTTCGTGACAACCTCGCCAGCATCGGACTTAAACAACTCGTCAACACACCGACCCACAGAGCAGGACACACGCTCGACCCCATCTTCGCGGCAGGAAACAGCGTCCATTTCAGCCGCACAACGCAGCTGCCATGGACCGACCACCACTGCGTACACTTCGCCATCAACAAACCCAAGGCACCCAAACCAGCCCCTCGCCCACCACGAAGGAACTGGAGCAAGGTTACCGACGAGCAATTTAACTCCACCCTCACCCGAGACAACCACACCTGGGCACCCGACGCAAACAGCGCAAACGACGCAGCCAGAGATCTCCACACCTGGTTCTCCAACTGCGCAGATGAGCTCGCCCCGCTACGCAACCCCGACAGACAACGCCCCAGGAAAGCCACCTGGTTCACAACCGCTCTCCAAGAAGCCAGACGCACCTGCAGATGCCTGGAGAAGAACTGGAGAAACACCAAGACAACCGAAAACCACACCACCTACAAGGACGCCATGACGAACTACCACAACCAGATCAGAGCCACCAAAAGGAACTTCATCCACAACAAAATCCTGGCCAACTCCACCAACTCCAGGGAACTTTTCAGTGTCATTCAAGAATTCACCAACCCACGCAGCGAAGCCACAGACATCACCCCATCCCAAGACCTCTGCGACAAGCTTGGAACCTATTTCCACCTCAAGATCAAAAACCTCTACGACAACTTAATCGGCCATCCACCAGTGCCACAGATGGCCCCCCACCCCCAGAAACACCAGCCAGCCCACCATCTCCAACTGGACACCGATCACAGCTGAAGACACCGCCTCGACCATGAAAAGCATCCACTCGGGGGCCCCCACTGACCCCTGCCCCCTCACATCTACCACAGAGCCGTGGCCGCCATCGCACCCAAACTACAACGCACCATCAACACCACCTTCAAAACAGGCACCTTCCCAGATGACTGGAAGCGTGCAGAAGTCAGACCCCTGCTCAAGAAGCCCACAGCTGACCCCACCGACCTCAAGAACTATCGGCCCATCTCGCTCCTCCCCTTTGCAGCCAAAGTTGCAGAGAAAACAGTCAACAGGAAACTGGCACGATTCATTGAAGAGAACGCCGTCCTCAACCCATCCCAATCCGGATTCCGAAGCAACCACAGCACAGAGACCGCCCTACTCGCCGCCACAGATGACATTCGCACCCTCCTGGACCAAGGCCACTCCGCAGCCCTCATCCTACTCGACCTATCAGCGGCCTTCGACACCGTCTCCCATCGCACACTAGTCGTCAGACTACATGACGCAGGCATACAAGGAACAGCCCAGGACTGGATCCGATCATTCCTCACCGGAAGAAGCCAAAGGATCAGACTCCCACTCTTCCTCTCCGACCCCATGAAAATCACCTGCGGAGTCCCACAGGGTTCATCACTGAGCCCCACCCTCTTCAACATTTACATGGCCCCCCTCGCAGTCATCGTCCGACAACACGGCCTCAACATCGTATCCTATGCCGACGACACCCAGCTCATCCTCTCCCTCACCAAAGACCCCACCACTGAACAACTCAACTTCCAGAAAGGAATGCAAGACGTCGCAGTCTGGATGACCAACAGCTGCCTGAAGCTCAACGCCGAGAAGACAGAAGTCCTCGTCCTCGGTACCACCCCTTCTGCATGGGACAGCACCTGGTGGCCGACCACCCTCGGAAGTCCACCTACACCCTCAGACCACGCCAAGAACCTTGGCATCGTACTTGAATCATCACTCTCCATGAACCGACAGGTCAACGCCGCCACCTCCAGCTGCTTCAACACCCTCCGCATCCTCTGCAAGACCTTCAAGTGGATCCCCCCTGAGTCAAGGAAGACAGTCACCCACGCACTCATCACCAGCAGACTGGACTATGGAAACGCACTCTACGCCGGCATCAACAAGTCCCTACTCCGCAAACTCCAGACAGTACAAAACACCGCTCCCAGACTCGTCCTCGGCATCCCCCGACATGAACACATCAGCCAACACCTACGAAGTCTCCACTGGCTCCCTGTGGAGAAAAGAGTCACTTTCAAAATCCTCACTCACGCCTACAAATGCCTACACAACAACGGACCCAAATACCTCAACGACAGAATCAACTTCCACGTACCCAAAAGAAACCTCCGATCTTCCAACCTCGCACTGGCCAAAACCCCGCGCATCCACAGAGCCAGAGCAGGCGGAAGATCCTTCTCTCACATTGCAGCCAAGACCTGGAGCAGAGCTACCGGCAGACATCAGACACGCCCCTCCCTGAACACTTTCAGGAAGACCCTCAAGACCTGGCTCTTCGGCTAAACAGATCTGCGGACCCCCCCCCCTCAGCGCCTTGAGACCCTCATGGGTGAGTAGCGCGCTTACAATTCCCTGATTGATTGTTCCACTTTCTCTCGCCCCATATCTCCTTGTTTAAACCTGCATGGGTATTCTCAATATAGTAATGAATTACCAATGATCAATGCTATGTTTTTGTGTTGCATGCAATTAAAAAGTGTCACTCTGAAATGCCATGCATGGCCTGGGCTGCAGATCCGCAAAGGTTTGGTACTCAGTGCTTTATTTGTGTTTTACTTGCAAAGTGAAAAATTTAAGCTGTAAAATACTGTGAATGGCTTCAGCGGTTCCTAATATTTCCTCCCATGTCAAACGTTGGGCCTGACCTCGGGAACAGGATGGTTTTATTTGGTGCCTTCTTTCCTCTCATCTGCAGGGTCAGTAGACAATTTGATCCATTGGAGGTCTAACAGGTAACAGCATTGCAAGTATGGAATGTTGTGTATGACATGCTCTGCTCAAGATTTCATCGCACATTTGGAGTATAAATCTGAATCTAGGAAGAACATGCTGTTAAAGCTTCTGAAGTGATGTCCTTACAACAGCCTGATATATCCAAAATGGAAAAGCCACATAAACTCAGGAACAATTAGATAAGAGGTGAACCTTTGTAAAACACAGGGGCATATTAACAACAGGTAGTCACTAAATGCGCTCAGCGCGGTTTGTGCTATCGCCGGCTATCACTGGATTTATACGCCATGATAGCGCTGTATTAACAACGCTCTGCGCATTGGCGATGACAAATCCAGTGATAGCCGGCGAAAACCCCTTCAACGCAAGTATTCCGGCGAAGAATGGACAGGCATGCTGGCAGAGCTCGCTAATATGGAGGGGTGGATTAAACTTCATAATCCACCTCCCCATAGGATATTATTGCTAAATCTGCTTTTTAGCAAACGTTAGGATCTGGCGAAAACAGGGTCTCAGCGCGAGTTCAGGCAGCACTTCGCGGGTCCGCTGCCGGCTTGTTGATTTGGCGAAGCCGTGTCAGCGGAGTACTGCAATGCTGTTTTACCTCCGGGACGCCTACTTTGCATCTAATTAGCGATGCAAGGCGAGGCGTTAGGAAAACAGCTGCTAACATGCGATAATGCATGTTAGCGGTGCATTGCTGATATCGCGCTATTGTCATCGCCGCTTTTCCGGCGCTACGCGCCGGGAAAGCAGCAATGATGTCCGTTGGTAATATGCCCCATAGACTTTTGGAAAATAAAAACTCCACACATTTGATTCAAAGCCTATAGGAAGGGGTTAAAATGGCTGTTAGTAAGGAAAGAGGTAAGATACTTTACATAAATGTAGAAGGAAACTGAGAGGTTTGGCATGTTAATGATAATACTGATAAAGGAAAGCCATACAGATCCTGAGCTACTGCATTAGATAGTATGCTCCCAGATCTACATAAATTATTGGTACACAGTTACTTGATATTATTCCTTCCCTATAACTGATAGACATGGATAGTGATATGGAGGTATTTGGACAAAATATCAGAAAAATATATTGTAATGCAAATATTTTGTGTCAAGAATATTGGGATTTCAGAAATATAATTGACAGGAATTTCAAAGGTAAGATTATCATTTTTAGTGTTGTTTTTACTATCGTAAAAAATATCAATGTAGAAAATATTGTTGTATGTAATATGGTTTCTAAGGGACCCATTAGGATGTCGGGCGGAAGCACTACCGCCGTGCTGGCGGATGCAAAAACCACCAGTCACTGCCTGCACGCAGCAGTCCACACGCCCGCCC
>CAWUFW010031684.1:0-15132 GCA_963921515.1 Calotriton arnoldi | reverse complement strand
CACTACTACCACCCTTAGCCAGGGGGCAGGATGCCTACCACTACTACCACCCTTAGCCAGGGGGCAGATGCCCACCACTACTACCACCCTTAGCCAGGGGGGCAGGATGCCCACCACTACTACCACCACTCTAGCCAGGGGGGCAGGATGCCTACCACTACTACCACCCTTAGCCAGGGGGCAGGATGCCCACCACTACTACCACCCTCACCCAGGGGGCAGGATGCCCACCACTACTACCACCCTTAGCCAGGGGGGCAGGATGCCTACCACTACTACCACCCTCAGCCAGGGGGCAGGATGCCTACCACTACTACCACCCTTAGCCAGGGGGGCAGGATGCCTACCACTACTACCACCCTCAGCCAGGGGGGCAGGATGCCCACCACTACTACCACCCTCACCCAGGGGGGCAGGATGCCTACCACTACTACCACCCTTAGCCAGGGGGGCAGGATGCCCACCACTACTACCACCCTCAGCCAGGGGGGCAGGATGCCCACCACTACTACCACCCTTAGCCAGGGGGCAGGATGCCCACCACTACTACCACCCTCAGCCAGGGGGGCAGGATGCCCACCACTACTACCACCCTTAGCCAGGGGGCAGGATGCCCACCACTACTACCACCCTCACCCAGGGGGGCAGGATGCCCACCACTACTACCACCCTCAGCCAGGGGGCAGGATGCCCACCACTACTACCACCCTTAGCCAGGGGGCAGGATGCCCACCACTACTACCACCCTCAGCCAGGGGGGCAGGATGCCCACCACTACTACCACCCTCACCCAGGGGGCAGGATGCCCACCACTACTACCACCCTCACCCAGGGGGCAGGATGCCCACCACTACTACCACCCTTAGCCAGGGGGCAGGATGCCCACCACTACTACCACCCTTAGCCAGGGGGCAGGATGCCTACCACTACTACCACCCTCAGCCAGGGGGGCAGGATGCCCACCACTACTACCACCCTTAGCCAGGGGGGCAGGATGCCCACCACTACTACCACCCTCACCCAGGGGGGCAGGATGCCCACCACTACTACCACCCTTAGCCAGGGGGGCAGGATGCCCACCACTACTACCACCCTCAGCCAGGGGGCAGGATGCCTACCACTACTACCACCCTCACCCAGGGGGGCAGGATGCCCACCACTACTACCACCCTTAGCCAGGGGGCAGGATGCCCACCACTACTACCACCCTTAGCCAGGGGGCAGGATGCCTACCACTACTACCACCCTTAGCCAGGGGGGCAGGATGCCCACCACTACTACCACCCTCACCCAGGGGGGCAGGATGCCCACCACTACTACCACCCTTAGCCAGGGGGGCAGGATGCCCACCACTACTACCACCCTTAGCCAGGGGGCAGGATGCCCACCACTACTACCACCCTTAGCCAGGGGGCAGGATGCCCACCACTACTACCACCCTTAGCCAGGGGGCAGGATGCCCACCACTACTACCACCCTCACCCAGGGGGGCAGGATGCCCACCACTACTACCACCCTTAGCCAGGGGGGCAGGATGCCCACCACTACTACCACCCTCACCCAGGGGGCAGGATGCCCACCACTACTACCACCCTCAGCCAGGGGGCAGGATGCCTACCACTACTACCACCCTTAGCCAGGGGGCAGGATGCCCACCACTACTACCACCCTTAGCCAGGGGGCTGGATGCCTACCACTACTACCACCCCCACTCATAGGATGGACAATGCATGACACAACAAGCACACCACAACCTAGGGAATGCAAGATTAAGACATCCCCCACCACCATGACAAGCGTGTGAGCAGGCTGTGTCAAATGCCTACAACACCGAACATGACTTTGAACATACAATGTGACCCCTTAGCACATGTGCCACACATATATGTGTGTGGCACCCACAATGCAAGCAGCCCATGACCATTGTGGCAATGGGGCCTAAACCCCCATCATCACAGTGACCAAAAGGTAAGTGTGGGGTCCATAGCTGAAGCACATTTTGACCATTGTGGCAATGGGGTCTAAACCCCCATCATCACAGTGACCAAAAGGCAAGTGTGGGGTCCATAGCTGAAGCACATTTTGACCATTGTGGCAATGGGGTCTAAACCCCCATCATCACAGTGACCAAAAGGCAAGTGTGGGGTCCATAGCTGAAGCACATTTTGACCATTGTGGCAATGGGGACTAAACCCCCATCATCACAGTGACCAAAAGGCAAGTGTGGGGTCCATAGTTGAAGCACATTTTGACCATTGTGGCAATGGGGTCTACACCCTCATCATCACAGTGACCAAAAGGTAATTGTTGACAAAGAAAGAGCTGCAACTGCCAAACTGCATGGATCATTCCTGGTCACAGAACCAAAACTCATCTGTGGCAAAGTAGTGTATGTGTCCCATTGCAACATAAATTGGGGGAGCCAAATACTGCAGTGCAAATGAAACATTCCTTTGGCCATGTGCAGACAAACAACACCCATGGGGGCTGAGACCGTCAACAGTCATCAATGACACAATGACAGAAGTGACCATCAGAATGCAGAACCACATATTTGCACCAATGGGCACACAAATGCAGATACCCTGTGGAGACAGCAGATGTGAGGTGAACAGATACCATACCATGGCAGCAATGGGACACACAAACCATGATCACTGTGCTGACCGATGACCTAGGAGTCCCAGGGACAGCAGGGGAAACACACCAAACAACATACAGCCAATGGCACACCCAAGATATGCTAATGCAGTGGTGCAGATGCACAAACACAAACAGGCAGACCAACACTGTCATCATACACAGCAGGTGAGGGGTGGGGGTGCCAGTGTCCCCAGGCAACAACACAACACATGAGGAGAGCTGAATACCAATCATACAGATGTGCATACACTGCCACACTAAGGTAACTCATGGATCCAAATCCCCTATGTGGGCAAGCAGGCATTGACAGGTGAGAGGGAGCACAAAACACACATGTCACACAGGCACGTAGGAACAACAACTGACACAGCAAGTCACAGACACACCACAGCACCACCCCCAGGGCCCCCACAATGTGGTGACCCTGGGCTGAATAAAAATACCACTGTGATGACAAAGCTAAATGTCGTTCACACTGTGAACTACAGTCAGGTGTCCTGAGCAACAAACTACCATCACACCTACACAAGCACAAATCAATCAGCATGGCCAGTAAGCCAAGGCCAACATGGAGGCAGGGGCCTAGCCGGGCAACAACTCTCATCTGCACACACTCAAGACCACACCCTCGACCTCCAACAATGTGCAGCAGTGAAGTACACATGCACTGGTGACATTGCACATGCACCCATGACTATTCCAGGGTGGTGGGTGGGAACCAAGGTGTAGAAACACATCACACATGGACACTCAACAAGACTCCTGAATGTCTGACACACTGCACACTACGCTGTACATGGACATGACGGCAATACCACACCGACCAATGGGATCCCAGCCACAGTCACACACCAATGAAGAAGCCAAGGTCACCCACAAAGAACACACATAGACAACAACCAACATTGCAGCCCGGACCCTAAGGAGTGCCAGCAGTCACACACACAACGTGTCACAATCACTGAAAGATAACACAAACTGGAAATCACATGACAGGGGCAAACAACAAGTGCCAAAGGGAAACCTGACTGTGACCCATCTGCGTCTGCACACAAACTCTGCCCTGACAGCAAACACACCTATGGGTGACACCCTGATGACCAGTAATGTGCCATGCACCCACATCACAGAGAACACAGGGAGAAGACTTTGGGGAACATAGCTCAAGTCAGCAAGCATCACAAACAGGTACAACACTAGGGATCACAGCATGCGCAGATGAATGGAAGTGAACACACAGACATGCACATACAACACACACCTTGGGCGCAGGCAATGTCACACGTGTACACACTGCCATGAGGGGACTCCACTCCTGTGTGAGGAAAGCTGTGCCATATGTTGCCTCAGTAGGGCCCCATCATGTCAGCTGAGCACTTGGTCACACAATCAACAATTAGCACCAAATGAGGGCTCCCATCACATCAGCCTGGTCATGGATGTGCCAACGGAATCATCAGCACAGATCCAACACACTTGTATAGCAATGTTGCACTGACTACACGGATGAGTCCCTCCCCATTGATGCCCAAACCTGCATGTCCACTGGAGATGGCAACACGGTCAGGGAAGTAGACAAATGCAACGATGGCAGGCACAACAGATGTGCAGGGGTGGAAGCCACAGATATGAAATTGCCAATGTAAGTAGGAAACCCATTGCCAAATACTGAACACATGACACCCTCAGATGCTGCTATTGATGACATGGATACACCACATGATAGGACACATTCCCCTGGACCACATGGGTTCCTGCACAGTAACACTTCATAATCATGAGACCAGATATCACCATCACTGCAGCAAGGGCATGGTTAGCTGCACCAACAACATGTACATCTGAAGCATGAGCACTAGAGAAAAGAAAGTTGCTTTATTCAGCATATGTGTTGTTTGATAACGACGTCCAGAAGAAATTAGAGCAAAGGCCAATGGCCAGTCCATTGTCAAAGTTCAAACAGGGTGACACTGGCAGATGTCACCCTACGCATGCCTGCACAATACCAGGGACAATCCACTAGGAGGGGCAACCGGGGGGCAGGCCAGGCACCGCAGGGACAGGATCAGGGCTCACCAGGGGGAGTCAGGGAAGGGGTGGTGGGTGCTGGAGAGCCACTGACAACTGCAGTGGAGGTGTCTGACATGGTGTGTGCCGGCACAACTGGGGGCATGACACAGATGTCGTGGGTGCCGGCACAACTGCAGTGGACCCTGCAGATGGGGTGGACAGGTCCGCCACTGCAGTGCCCAAGTCAGACAGGGCGGTAGTGGACTCCACTGCAGTGCCTACCTCCAGGGGAGGAGAATGGGGAACAGGCAAGGTGGGTTGGACAGAGGGGGAGGACACCCTCACCACATCAGTGGCACAGACAAGCGCAGCGGGGGTGTGGTGCTGGGAGAGCAAGTGGCAGGGGAGAAGGCCGGAGCATCTTGGGGGATGGTATATCTGTGGGTGGGGGAACCTGGGGCAGGGTGTGGTGGGGGCACCTGTGCAGTGGGGGCCTGAGGGATGGAGGACGGAGACCTTGTGCCTGAGCTGCAGGGCGGTGGCGGGGTCTTGCTCTTAGCACTCCGGGGACTTGGCGGGTGGGGGCCTCAGTCCGTCTGCGCCTGGGGGAGGGGTGTCCGGGGGCGAGGGGCACTCTGCTCCGTGTGGGTGGGCTTCCTCTTCCCCGGGATGCTGGAGCAGCTTCATCGGTGGGGAAGAGGCCGAGGTCACAGAGGAAGAGCTGCTGTGACTTTGGGGTTGCAGGTGAGGCAAGGGAGGGTGCTTGGAGGGAGAGGGAACTGAGGACTGCGCAGTGCATGTGGATGCGTGTGTGTGTTCCAGGGCCCCATCCCCTGTGAGTCTGGCTTCAGTCCCCTGAATGTGCGTGCGTGTGCGTTTTGTCATTGGCGTGTGTGTCAGTGTGCTGGATGTGTGTGTGCTGGTGTGTGCCTGTGCCAGTGTGTGTGTGCCTGGGATGGGTAAGGTGCTGGGGAGTGTGGATGGAGCAGAGGCAGGAGGGGTGAGGGACCGCTTGAGGAGGGACACTGCTGCCGTCAGGGAGGAGTCCATGGACCTATTGCCCCTCTGTAGGTCAGACATGCCCGATGAGATGCCCTCCATGAACGACACCAGCTGAGTCAACAGCGCGGTGTGCGCATGGAGGACACTCAGCATGGCTGTCTGCCCTACATGGAGCTGGCGAAGGAGGTACACAGACTCCTCACTCAGGGCAGCAGGGGACACAGGGGCAGGGGGTGCGGTGCCTGGCCCAAAGGAGACACGCTCCCGGACATGGGAGCCTCCACGGACCTGGGGAATGGGAGCCGATGGGAGGGCGGTGGTGGTGCTGGTGGTGGCGGGGACAGCAACACTAGCTGGGGTGTGGTGGCTGCTGACACCCGCCTCCACAAGGGAGTCATCCTCCGAGTTGCTCTGGTCCTCAGCTGAGGTGGATGCTGCTGAGGACTCCTCGGTGTGGCTCCCTCGCCCTCCGTGCCACTGGGTCCCTCCGACCACTCCTCGGCTGCTGACCCAGTCTGGCTCTCCGGCTCCTCCTGGTCCGTGGAGCTGTCCCCTTCCGTGGCCGTGGATGTATCTGCAAACAATGGGGAAACAGACAGACATCAGTCACCTGCACATAACGCACACACCACTGTGAGCACAGCACATCACAGAGCAAGCCCTGGCATCATTAGTTGTACATTGCTAAAAGTGCACTAATTGAACAGGAGAAGTCAATTGTCAGTCTGATGCCAAGCATGGCACTCACATCCCACATGGCCTTGCACCCATCTGTCTGGTGTCTGTTGGATTGCAACACCCCAGTGTTGACACATGCACCAAGTACACAGTAGTTGGACAGTGCAGAGGACACGGTGTGGACACATCACAGCTCTTGCCACTGAGTCAGTACAGGTTTACGGATGTAAGGGATGCCCAGAGTCAAATAGGAAATGCATGTGATGCATACCAGCGACAGACACCATGATGCACCCATGTCCTGATAGCCAGCGCCACTATGGTGTGCATGTAGCACATGTCACTCCCCTGCAGGATCACCAATCAGTAGACACATGCCATGGCGGAGGCATGACTGCAAAGTCATACATCACTGTCTCAGTGATGTATGACTTTGCAGCCAGACAACAACACTCTGCACTGTGTCACAATAGTAGGTCATGGGGAATGCAAGTCCTGGAGCTGCACAAGTGCACATGTACATCCCCCCCACAACACATCCTCTTAACCCTCATCTGTCCAGGTCATACCTATTGGACATATGGGAGACCTGTGACACTACCCTCTGAACCTGAGCCCCTCACACTCTGCTGTGCATGGGGAACAGCTGCCTGAACTTCACATTTACATGCCCCAGTCTGCATGGGCAGCTGATCAGACACCTATGTGTCACACAAGTATCGTCTCCTATGGTCACATCTCCAGTGGCATGCTGAGCCCCTACCAAGAAACTCCACAGCAGTCCTGGCGACTAATCCACAGCACACTGACACAGAGGCAGACACCTGAGGGGTCAAATCACTGTGCACAATGTGTCCGCTGATACACGGGAGTGGGAGTACAGAGTGTATTGTATGGCCTGGAGTAGGCATGACTGTCCAGCCCCACATGAATGAGGGATGAGCCCTGGACTGTAGGCAGCTGGCTAAGTATGTGTGACACACGCTCATATACATACTCCTGGGGCCCAAACATTGTTCCCACCCGCAGCATGGGTGTGTGCCAGGTACCCCAGCCACATGTGGTGGATCAGCTCAGCAATTGGACCACAGATCAAAGTAACACGCTGAATACATGTCAGAATACAGGCATTGTGTAAGCAATGGACCCACCCATGATGCCCACCACAGAGTCAGGGAAACAGATGCTGTCTCCCACCTTGAGTCAAGCAAACTGCAAGGACACAGTCCTAAGTGACAGAATTCCCTGCATGTAAGGGCCACACCTGGGTATCAGATGAGGAGTGGGCAGTGCACAATAGAGGGACATGGCTCCTGGACAACATGACTGCTGTACTGTGGCAGTTCAACCTGGCCCGAGGAGGGCACATAGCATGTTAGACAGAGTACACAGTGCAGTCTTTGACTCACCCCCTCCTTGCTGCTCTCTGGCCTTCAGCTGCCCATCCAGGTCTGGAAAGACCACCGCCAGGATCCTGAGCATGTGGGGGTCAGGGTCCGTGTTCCGCCCCTCCTGCGAGGAGGCGACAGCTTCAGCTGGACCCGTGCAATCCTCCGGGTCCAGCCCCGAAGGTCCTGCCACCTCTTTTGGCAGTTGCGGATCCGGCGCTTGTAGACCCCCACGGACCGGACAGCCCGGACGATGTCCTTCCAGATCTCATGCTTCCGATGGGCAGAAGCCTGTCAGGATGACAAAGTGATAAGGCCATTACTACACATGCAACATATCCGTGCATGACACAGTTGCATATACATGTCGCAATCACAGGGGCACATGGTGTACCCAGGCAGTGCACGGCTGCCCATGGACAGTTTTCCAGAAGTCACTACATGGTATCATTGCATGGGGAGTAAAACCCTGTTCAGAAGCACTGTCACTGCACCATACCTGTCCAGTGCAAGTCACTACACACTATGGGGGTGACAACTACTCAGTGAGCCTGCTAGCCAGTGGTGTGCTGACTCTCAGCCTTGCTAGTCAGACAAAATGCACATTCAGAAAGGCAGTGCACAGAACACTCACCTGCTCCCCTGGTGTCCCATACAGCTTGCTGTACTGTGGAAGTAGGCTGTCCAGCAGGGCCTGGTTCTCTTCAAGGCTGAAGGCTGGGGCTCTCTCCACAGTACGTGCCATTGCAGGGTCCAGAGGGGCAGAGACAGCAGCAGTGCAGTGGCAGATGTCGTCCTGGAGCATGTAGTGCAGGCAAGTGGGCTCTCAGGGGAACAGGCAGCAATATATATGTGCTGGAGAGGCAGATACTGTCCCTTGTGTCCAAAGTGATAGGTCCAAGTCGCTTGCATCTTCTGAATCTGGCCAATCCATGGAATAGCAGCACCAAAACACGCCCACAGCATCCTTCAAAATTTCAACTTCATGACATACATGATTTTGCAACATTGTTGTGGGTGACCAACTGATTTTCCAGCAACCGACTCGCTCGAATATTCGAAAACGCGTCCGTTGCCAGGCAAGCCCATTGTCAATGGGTGCGCACCGATCGGTCCATTGAGGTACAACGCGCACAGGGGTACAACGCGCACCCGCACACATTGAAAGCAATGGGCCGGCCGGAGGCACCGATCGGTCCATTGCTGTTCAACGCGCACAGGGGTACAACGCTGCACTCGCACACATTGAATGCAATGGGCCGGGCCGGAGGCACCGATCGGTCCATTGCTGTTCAACGCGCACAGGGGTACAACGCGTACCCGCACACATTGAATGCAATGGGCCGGCCGGAGGCACCGATCGGTCCATTGCTGTTCAACGCGCACAGGGGCACAACGCTGCACTCCGCACACATTGAATGCAATGGGCCGGGCCGGAGGCACCGATCGGTCCATTGCAGTACAACGCGCACAGGGGTACAACGCGCACCCGCACACATTGAATGCAATGGGCCGGCCGGAGGCACCGATCGGTCCATTGCTGTTCAACGCGCACAGGGGTACTAACGCTGCACCCGCACACATTGAATGCAATGGGCCGGGCCGGAGGCACCGATCGGTCCATTGCTGTTCAACGCGCACAGGGGTACAACGCTGCACTCGCACACATTGAAAGCAATGGGCCGGCCGGAGGCACCGATCGGTCCATTGCTGTTCAACGCGCACAGGGGTACAACGCGCACCCGCACACATTGAAAGCAATGGGCCGGCCGGAGGCACCGATCGGTCCATTGCTGTTCAACGCGCACAGGGGTACAACGCGCACCACGCACACATTGAAAGCAATGGGCCGGCCGGAGGCACCGATCGGTCCATTGCTGTTCAACGCATCACTGTACATGTGACTGGCATATGTCAGCATGCCTGTCTCAGATGGACATATGCCAGCCACAGATAGCTCCCAGGGAGTGAGGGGCACACCTACATCACGACAGCCTGTCCAAACCTTATCATAAGGCATGTAAGGCTGCATTTCCTATTGTGTGTATGTTGGTGTACATGTTGTCCTGTGGGTGTCACCTGTGGGCAGCCACCCCCAGGCTGTGCACGTGTTAATGGGGACAGGATCCTGGGTGTTACGTGTACGTGACCACTGTGATGTGCAACTGTTCATATCTGTGCATGTGCCATGGTCACATTTCACAGTGGTGTTTGTGTATGTCATGTCACATACCCCGTGAGTCCCATGTGGGACGGTATGTTTGAGCCAGGGTGTCCCAGTGGCACAATAGTGATGGCCCTCCACAGTCTTTGTGCATGTAGTGTTTACAATGTCTCTGATTTCATGTGCACAATGGGAGACAGTCTCCACATCCACGTTGTGTGTGCATGGACTCTGATGTTGTGCGTGTGTGTCACAGACGTCCATGGCTCTCCTGCCATGGCAAGTGTGGCCACTACCTGTGGGGGTCATGTTTGTTTTGTTGTGGTGTACACATGATACTCCAGGTGATGCCAGTGTCCATGTGGCATTACAGGGTCCCTGGGAATGTGCCTGTCGTTGAGCTGTGGTGCCTGGGGCACATCTGTCCTCACATGTCACTGGGGGTGACTGTGACACAGCATCATGATATCCAATGGGCCAACCTGGGACAAATTGATGCCACCTGTAGGACCGTGTTGACAGATGTTGGCCATGTATGTACCATACATGTCGTTCCGGTACTGCACACTTCATGTAGTTGTGCCTCATGATGATGTATGTTGGGATCTTGAGTGTGTTCAATGCCGCATATGTGGGGTGACTGACGATCTTGCTTACTTCTCCTCTGCACTGCAGGGCTCCTGCTGTCCATCGGCCATTCCCAGACCTGGCAACGATGGTGGAACGGGACAGCATCCGACGGTACCGCTTCACCAGGCAGCTGATTGAGGATTTGGCAGTGCAGTTGTCCCCACATTTGCAGCCTGGCCGGCCGTATCCTACAGCGCTGACCCCCAAGGTGAAGGTGATGGCAGCCCTACACTTCTTTGCCACCGGTACCTTCCAACATACTGTGGCGTCTGCTGGTGGGATGTCACAGACCATGTTCAGCCGTGTGCTCCGCGATTTCTTGGCGGCAATGTTGCTCTTCCTGAACCGGTACATCTATTTCCCTAGACTGCGTACGACTCACTGACGTGAAGAGTGACTTTTATGCCCTGGGGAGGATGCCGCATGTCATTGGCTCCATTGATGGGACACATGTGGCTTTGGTACCACCACAGGCCCAGGAGCAGGCCTACAGGAACCGCAAGCACTACCACTCGGTCAATGCACTGGTGGTGTGTCTTGCAGACATGACCATCACACACGTGTGTGCCCGTTTCCCTGGTTCAGCACACGATGCCTTTGTGATGAGGAGTAGTCGCATCCCCAGGTTGATGGCACAGATGCAGAACCAGCGTGCCTGGCTTGTCGGTGTGTACTGACTTTGTGCCATTGTGTGTGATCTGATCTGTAGTATTCCGCCCACTTTTCCAAGTCAGCTGATGTGCACTTGTCTGTCCGTAGGTGACTCGGGATACCCCAACATGCCGTGGTTGCTGACACCCCTCAGGAACCCTGTGACACCTGCCCAGATGCGCTACAATGAGGCACATGGTCGGACCAGGAGAGTGATTGAGCGGACCTTTGGTCTCCTGAAGAGCCGCTTCCGCTGCCTGGACAAGACCGGAGGGTCCCTCCCATATGCCCCTGCGAAAGTGTGCAAGATTATCATCGTCTGCTGCATGCTCCACAACCTGGCAGTGCGGAAGGAGTTGCCTCTCATCCAGGATGACGATGACCAACATCCGCCACCTGTGGAGGATCCTGGCCTGGACCACGATGCCAGTGACGATGATGATGATGATGGTGATGGTGATGTCCGCACACAGCTCATCACCAACTTCTTTAGCTGAATGTGAGTATCCTGAGGTGTCATGTGAATGATGTGAGTTGGCATGATGTGTGGGTGGTGCTCTGGTGCTGTTGGAGTGTGTCCATGGGCTACTTGACAGGATGTGTGTTGCGATGTGTGGTGACAGGTGGGCTGTACTCCCCAACAGTGTTGACATGCTAACTTGGTTCTGGGTGGGTATCTTGTAACATGTATTGTGCATGAGTTTTGCTGTTCTGTCCTGTACTGCATTGCTTTTGACTGTGTGTCATTTCTGTCCTTCACAGGGTACTTTCAGATTCGTTTGGTCAACTGTGTCCACCGACGACGTGATTGCAACATCCAGGCTGGTAGCTGTTGTGTCCCTACAGGTGATGTGCGCCACACCCATGGACTTCCTTCTGTCTACAGTTGTTGACTGTGTGCCCGCTACCAGGTGGGGTTACCTTGCATCTGTAGTGGTTACGGCATGTTGCTACTGTGTAATAAACCTGTGCTTCACTTAGTGATGTGCGTTGTCTGTGGTCACACATTTGACTGCCATTTGCTTACTGCACCTGTGGGCTACTTGACTACAACTGGGAATGGGTGTGGTGTCTGTGCATTGCACCGTCTTCCCTGGCAACATCAGTGTAGGCAATGAGTCAGATGGCCTAGGTGTGTATGTGTTGTGTAGCCCTGGTGGTGTGTCTCCTCATATGTGTCACGTTGCCTGTACTCACATGCCTGTGTTGTCCTTGCTGTTGCAGTTCGCATACACAGTGTAATTTTGCAGTTCATCATCCCCATAACAGCACCCACGTTGGAATCACGACAGAGGCAAGTATGGTGTATTAGTGTGTTTATTGTGATACATCTGTGATAATAGTGCATAGGATGGATTGTGCTGTACATGAATCTTGCAATCCCAAGTTCCTAGATGAATAGAAAGTCCAGGTAGACAGGATCCCCAGTATCGGGGCCACAGTTGTCTGACACATTGTTCCAACTTGTACTCCCCATGCAATGTGTGGGAGTAGTGTTGCCATCAACAGGGTGAACAGTCTGTGCACAAAGGCGAAAATCCAGAACAGGTTCAGGCTTCCTGGGAGTTGCGCTTGGCCATCAGCCTCTCACTTTCCCTCCTCGGACGACCCCTCTTCTTGGGGGCCCTCAAGTGCAGGCTGCTGCGGTGCAGGGGACTTCCGCCAGAGTCCTCCTCCCTCCCTGTGGCAGTTGCAGTTTGTTCGGTACCAGATGTTGTTGGCACACAGGGAGGTGTGGACTGGTTGCTGTTCATCTGGCGGAGGCATTGTAAAATGTCCCTGTGCACCGCCGTCATCTCATGTAGTACATCCCACTTGGACTCCACGCGGGACATGTGGGAGTCCACACGTGACATGTGTGACTCCACGTGGGACATGTGGGAGTCCAAGCGGGCATGATGGGCAGCCTGCTGCTGTTTGATGTCTCTGAGGAGCCCCACTACCTGGCTGAGCTCTCCGGTGCTGGACTGGTACGCATCAGCTATGCGTACCAGTTGTGGGTCTTCATGCACACCAGCAACGCCTGCAAGCAGCGACCTCTGTCTCCCACCCCTCCCACCACCCCTGCTGACATGTGCAGTGTGTGCAGTTGCACGCACAGATAACCCTGGTCCACCTTGGGGTTGGTGGTGGTGGTGGTGTCCATGGCCCCAGGTTGGTCCAGGGTCACTGCGCTGGTGTTGTTCCTTATTCTGTCCATGTCGGCAGGGATGGTATTCCGTGGTGACAGTCGTTGGAGGGGTGGGTGCAGGGGGTGCAGCTGGTGGACCTGCTGGTGCTGCAGCTGGTGGTCCTGCTGGTGCAGCATGTTGACTTGCACCGGATGTGCCAGGTTGTTCTTCATCGTCCGAGGAGGACAGAGGCTGTACGACGCCAGTGAGCTCGGCATCCTCTTGAGCCTGGGACTGGGACTCCTCAGCGTCTGCTGCTGTGTCCCTATCATCACCTGTTTTTGGGAGACACAAACAATGTATGTCATGTTTCTGCAGGCATCAGTGGTTGACACACCTGACAGTTGTGACTGTGCCTCGGGGTGCGGGCCTGTACATTGTATTGTCCTAAGTCGTCACAGTCAGGGGTTGATATTGGTGTGGCACATTGTCCTGCATTATTTGGGCATTTCTATGTATTCTCTGGGGTGTGAACATGGTCTGCATTGATTGTGTTTGGTTGACAGCCAGACCTCCTTCCCACCCACCCACCCACCCAGTCAGTTATCCCACCATGGAACGTGCTTGCATTGCAGGGAGTGTAAGTTGTCTCTCAGGATGTCAGTCAGTGGTGTCCTGCTGTTTGTTGGTGCACAGTTGGCAGCAGGGCCTTGTGCTCCCCACAGCAGTAGCCAGTGTCAGCCATCTTGTGAGTCCTTCTCCACTCCCTGTGATGTGAGCATGGTTCAGGGTGGTGTTGATGGGCCAGTTGTGAGGCTGAGCAATGTCTGTGACTACGACTCCCATCATGCTATTGCCTCCACCTCCCTTCCCAGCATGCCCATGCTTCCTTCCTTTTGACTCTGCTTCCCTGTGGGGTGGGCTGGCTGTGCTGACAGGATGGCTGGGAGTGTTGTCCTGGCAGTTGTTTGGCTAAGAGTCCCAAGAGTGTCCCTGTGCTTCACACAACATAACCCAGGGTGGTGGTGCTTTGTGGGATCTTTGTGTTAGGATGGAGGGCATTGCATTCTACCAGGTGGGTACTGTGGAGTTTGTGTTGGGGGTGTGAGGGGAGGTGCTGGTGACTATGGTCAGTGCTGCAAGTCCCCTTCCCACCCAGCCAGCCAGATATCCCACCATGGAACGTGCTTGCATTGCAGGGAGTGTAAGTTGTCTCTCAGGATGTCAGTCAGTGGTGTCCTGCTGTTTGTTGGTGCACAGTTGGCAGCAGGGCCTTGTGCTCCCCACAGCAGTAGCCAGTGTCAGCCATCTTGTGAGTCCTTCTCCACTCCCTGTGATGTGAGCATGGTTCAGGGTGGTGTTGATGGGCCAGTTGTGAGGCTGAGCAATGTCTGTGACTACGACTCCCATCATGCTATTGCCTCCACCCCCTTCCCAGCATGCCCATGCTTCCTTCCTTTTGACTCTGCTTCCTGTGGGGTGGGCTGGCTGTGCTGACAGGATGGCTGGGAGTGTTGTCCTGGCAGTTGTTTGGCTAAGAGTCCCAAGAGTGTCCCTGTGCTTCACACAACATAACCCAGGGTGGTGGTGCTTTGTGGGATCTTGTGTTAGGATGGAGGGCATTGCATTCTACCAGGTGGGTACTGTGGAGTTTGTGTTGGGGGTGTGAGGGGAGGTGCTGGTGACTATGGTCAGTGCTGCAAGTCCCCCTTCCCACCCAGCCAGCCAGATATCCCACCATGGAACGTGCTTGCATTGCAGGGAGTGTAAGTTGTCTCTCAGGATGTCAGTCAGTGGTGTCCTGCTGTTTGTTGGTGCACAGTTGCCAGCAGGGCCTTGTGCTCCCACAGCAGTA
>CAWUFW010031683.1:0-15132 GCA_963921515.1 Calotriton arnoldi | reverse complement strand
TGGTGTGGTTCAGTTGCATGTTGCTCTGGTGGGACCACCACCTCCCGGGGCTGTGCTGATGTAGGGAGGGGCCGCGGCCCCCTCCTGAAACCGTGATGGCCCTGGGGACCACCACCCCCAGGGCCGGCTCCTGCAGTGTCCCGGGGTGCCTACCCCGGGACACTGTAGTTTGCTATGGCAGGACGGGAGCCTCGCGGCTCCGTCCTGCCATCAGCAAGCTGCTTTGGATATTGGAAGAGAGCAGGAAACCTGCTCTCTCTTCCAATATCAAAGCACTGACTTTCCACATGGGGAGCAGCATGTCAGCTGCTCCCCATGTGGAAAGCAATGTCGGCTCCCAAGGGACGTGGGGAGCCGGCGGGACTGTGGGGGATTGGGGACCCCCACAGTCCCCAACGGAAGAGGCCAGCCCGGGGAATGGGGTCCCCGGGGCAAGTAGTGGTCCAGGAGGGGGCCACGCGGCCCCCTCCCCAAAAAAGAAAAATAAAAAAATGGAAAGGCCGGCCCCGGAGGATGGGGTCCCCGGGGCCTTAAATGGCCAGAGGAGAGGGGCCATGCAGCCCCCTCCAAAGAATAAAAATAAAAGGCCATGCCCCGGGGGATGGGGTCCCCGGGGCCAATACAGGCCCAGGGAAGGGGGCCACACGGCCCCCTTCCCGTTTTTTTTTAATTAAAAATTTTAAAAAGGGGGTAAGGCCCTGGGGATGGGGTCCCCAGGGCATAAAAACAGGAAAAAGGAAGGGGGCCACACAGCCCCCTTCAGAGGACAATTTTTATTTTATTTTTTTAAAACGATCGGGCCCGCAGAGCCCCACCCCTTCCTTCACCACTCTGCAAACGCGCCCTGGCGCGTTTGCAGAGGAGGAACAATTCCCCTTGAATACTGGGGGTCCCTGGGGCCAACTAGCCCACCAGGAACCTCCAATATGCGCCAGGGGGCTGCGTTGCAGAGACGTGTAGAGAGGCCACACCCCTTTTACACCTCTCTGCAACGCAGCTCTGTGGCGCTTTTGGAAGGTATATGGTGGGCTAGTTGGACTCCGGGACCCTCAGGATTCAAGGGACTTAATCCCCAAGTTAAAACGCGCCACGGGGCGCGTTTGCACAGTGGTGAAGGGAGGGGGCGGGGCTTCAGGTGACATGTGTGCAAACAGGCCCCGTGGCGCGTTTTAAGATGGGGAATTAAATCCCCTTCAATCCTGAGGGTCCCTGGGGGCCAACTAGCCCAACAGGTACATCCAGAAAGCGCCACAGAGCTGCGTTGCAGAGAGGTGTAAAAAGGGGTGTGGCCTCTCTACACGTCTCTGCAACGCAGCCCCTGGCGCATATTGGAGGTTCCTGGTGGGCTAGTTGGCCCCTAGGGACCCTCAGGATTCAAGGGGACTTAATCCCCCAACTTAAAACGCGCCACGGGCGCGTTTGTACAGATGTCACCTCAGGCCCCGCCCCTCCCTTCACCATTGTGCAAATATTCCTCTAAAATCAGCCGAAATACGAATTCCGATTTACTCACCTGTTATAAGGAGAGACCTCAGTGCTGTATCTTTCAGCCCAGTACTGGTCCTGAAAAGTAATTTTAACCGTACTTACCAGTAACTTGAATTTCCTTCCATAGGCTAACATTGACTGGTTTCACTTGGAAATTCTTCTAAGTGTGGAGTTTTGGAACTTTAAAATATTCCTCTAAAATCAGCCGAAATACGAATTCTGATTTACTCACCTGTTATCAGGAGAGACCTCAGTGCTGCATCTTTCAGCCCAGTACTGGTCCTGAAAAGTAATTTTAACCGTACTTACCGGTAACTTGAATTTCCTTCATAGGCTAACATTGACTGGTTTCACTTGGAAATTCTTCTAAGTGTGGAGTTTTGGAACTTTAAAATATTCGTCTAAAATCAGCCAAAATACGAATTCCGATTTACTCACCTGTTATCAGGAGAGACCTCAGTGCTGCATCTTTCAGCCCAGTACTGATCCTCAAAAGTAATTTTAACCGTACTTACCAGTAACTTGAATTTCCTTCCATAGGATATCATTGCCTGCTTTTTGCTGAAAAAGTTTCTAAGTGTTGATTTTGAAACATACAAATATTCCTCTAAAATCAGCCGAAATCCGAATTCTGATTTACTCACCTGTTATCAGGAGAGACCTCAGTGCTGCATCTTTCAGCCCAGTACTGGTCCTGAAAAGTAATTTTAACCGTACTTACCAGTAACTTGAATTTCCTTCCATAGGCTAACATTGACTGGTTTCACTTGGAAATTCTTCTAAGTGTGGAGTTTTGGAACTTAAAAATATTCCTCTAAAATCAGCCGAAATACGAATTCCGATTTACTCACCTGTTATCAGGAGAGACCTCAGTGCTGCATCTTTCAGCCCAGTACTGGTCCTGAAAAGTAATTTTAACCGTACTTACCGGTAACTTGAATTTCCTTCATAGGCTAACATTGACTGGTTTCACTTGGAAATTCTTCTAAGTGTGGAGTTTTGGAACTTTAAAATATTCGTCTAAAATCAGCCGAAATACGAATTCCGATTTACTCACCTGTTATCAGGAGAGACCTCAGTGCTGCATCTTTCAGCCCAGTACTGATCCTCAAAAGTAATTTTAACCGTACTTACCAGTAACTTGAATTTCCTTCCATAGGATATCATTGCCTGCTTTTTGCTGAAAAAGTTTCTAAGTGTTGATTTTTGAAACATACAAATATTCCTCTAAAATCAGCCGAAATCCGAATTCTGATTTACTCACCTGTTATCAGGAGAGACCTCAGTGCTGCATCTTTCAGCCCAGTACTGGTCCTGAAAAGTAATTTTAACCGTACTTACCAGTAACTTGAATTTCCTTCCATAGGCTAACATTGACTGGTTTCACTTGGAAATTCTTCTAAGTGTGGAGTTTTGGAACTTAAAAATATTCCTCTAAAATCAGCCGAAATACGAATTCCGATTTACTCACCTGTTATCAGGAGAGACCTCAGTGCTGCATCTTTCAGCCCAGTACTGATCCTCAAAAGTAATTTTAACCGTACTTACCGGTAGCTTGAATTTCCTTCATAGGCTAAGATTGACTGGTTTTCAGCAAAAAAGTTTCAAGGTGTTGATTTTCACAAACTACAAATATTCCTTAAAAATCGCCTGTATGACTTAAACGCATTCTTTCAACTGTTTACAGGAGATGCACCAGTGCTGGATCCAGGATCCAACACTGAGTAAGAAAAAAGTAACGATAACAGTTTTTACCTGCTAAGTGAATTTCCTTCCATAGGATAACATTGGTGATTCTATGAGAAAAGTTTCTAAGTGTCAACTTTTAAAATACAATAATATTCCTTAAAAATCACGACTGTAACCAAAACGCTTTTACTCAACTGTTTACAGGAGATGTACCAGGACTGAATCTAGGATCCAGTCCTGTGGTTACAAAAGTAATCCATAAAGTAACTAATTGCATTTAACTAGAAATTCACATTGAGCTGAATGTTGCATTGTGTTTGAAAATGTGTTGCCCATTGCAACAACTGTAACTACTGTACTTAAAAGTCTATTGCCTATCTGCAAAGTATTTAAAGTAAAGTAATTCATTCTGAGAAAGTATTTTTTGTAATGTAATGTATAATGTAATTACAATGTAATTTAAAAAATAAAATATGTAAAAAAAAATTGTTTCTAAAAATGTAGTAAATCAGTATGAAAAAAATTAATATAACAATTAATACATTTAAAAATTGTCATTTACAAAACCTTTGAAATTCACTGAAAAAACCGTAGGTTTCAGGCACGTTATAGTTAGAAATTAGCATTTAAAAACCTTTGAAATTCACTGAAAAAACCATAGGTTTCAGACACGTTATAGTTACAAATTAGCATTTAAAAAACCTTTGAAATTCACTGAAAAAACCATAGGTTTTAGGGACAGTTATAGTTACTTGGACATTGCACTCGTACAAAACCCGTGAAATTCCCCCGTTATAGTTAGTTCAGCTAACTATAACTTCGCGCCCCATAATGCACTGCTGATGACGTCACATATTACATCACTCATGACATGGTCAGTGACATCACTGATGACATCACTGATGACATCTCAAATGACATCACTGATGACATCATCCACGTGATAATCTGATGCACCTCCTCACACCCTAATATAACCTTTGATACACCCACTCTAAATTACAGACTGCCATTCGCAAAACCATAGACACTCCAACACCAATAACTACATACCCACTCACTGATTCTTAGGTCTACACACACACATCCACTCACTCACCCGTACAGTCACT
Source organism: Calotriton arnoldi (assembly GCA_963921515.1). Taxonomy (NCBI): domain Eukaryota; kingdom Metazoa; phylum Chordata; class Amphibia; order Caudata; family Salamandridae; genus Calotriton; species Calotriton arnoldi. Next base: position 10,843 of record CAWUFW010031683.1, on the reverse strand, counting down.
CATACTTACGGTCACTCAGTACAGGACTATCATATGCACTCTTACTCCTATATAGACACTCAAACAACGCCACTCATCCATAGAGATACTCACACACCTAGTCAGTCATGCAAATAATTAAACACACTGCCATTTACTCACCTATACAGTTATACACACACCAGCTCACTTACTCATACAAATAGTAGCACATTGTTACGCTCTTATACAATCACTGATACAAGCACACACTCATCCATACAGCCACTATCACAATCACTCACTCTTGCTTATAGCTATTTATATACTCCAACACACATATATACTGCCTTTCACATATGTAGTTACTCACACATGTACCACTGGGACATACATTCACTCACTAACACACTCTTACACACACTTACCCACCCATACAGTCTATCACAGATGCACTCTTGAAACCATCCACCCAGTGAATCACCCACTCACACATCTATGCACAGAGTTGCACACACCCCTCCCACACAAACACTCAGGCACCCATACAGATACTCAGACAAGCATTCAATAACTCATATAGACACTCATGTAGCTATTCACAAACACATGCAGCCACTTACACAGCAACAGACAGACGGATACAGACATTCATCCAGTTTAGTCACTAACCCATGCATTCAGTAAGATACGTTAAATCACTCACTTATAGAGTCAGTCACGCACCTACTAAATCATCCATACAGACACTTACACACCCACTCATTCTTCAATACGTCTTTTCCTATATATATTAAAAATATTTAAACTTTACAGAAACACACAGTCACTGGATGATGTCATCAGTGATGTCATCAGTGATGTCATTTGAGATGTCATCAGTGATGTCATCAGTGATGTCACTGACCATGTCATGAGTGATGTAATATGTGACGTCATCAGCAGTGCATTGCGGGGCGCGAGTTATAGTTAGCTGAACTAACTATAACGGGGGAATTTCACGGGTTTTGTACGAGTGCAATGTCCAAGTAACTATAACTGTCCCTAAAACCTATGGTTTTTTCAGTGAATATATATATATATTCAACTTTTGATGGATCCTGCCTTTTTAGTGAAGAAAGTCCGTCCTTGAAAGATTTAAAAAAGGTAGTACAACGATGCATTCCTTTGGCCTTTTCACCCCGGCCAGGCAGTATCCTCCTCAGTTTCAACCCTTCCTCCCCCACTCCCCCCCAGCAGAAACCAGATTCCTTTTGAGGACAGGTTTTGGGGATCAAGCAGACATCGCACAGGTCACAAGGAAGACCATTCTTGGTCCCCCTCACCCGGGTTATCTTCCCCCAAACCTTTTAGTTTGCCTTTAGTGGCCCACCACCACCCCGTGGGAGGCAGGATTGAACATTTTCTCCAGGGGTTGCAAACCATCAAATCTAACAAATGGACTTGCCCTTGCTCACCTTTATGACCTGCTGCAGCTTCCACCCATATCAGAGTGGTTTTCAGAGTAGCACTTATCAATCTTATTTGAATAGGTGCAAGCCTTACTGTCTAAAGGGGCCATCGAGAGGATTCTAGACGTGCAAATATGGACAACTTGTTAATCCTGCTGTTTCCTCATGTCGAAGAATGATGAAGGTCTTCGGCTTATTCTAGATCTTTGCAATCTAAATGCCTTCCTGAGGAGGAACAAACTCAAAATGTTCTTGTTGGCCCAGGATCCGGACAACTGGATGTTAGCCTTGGACCTGCAAGAAGCAAACTTTCATGGGCCTGTCATGCAGGACCACAGACATTACCTGGGCTTTAAAGCTAGCCAGGACCAATTTCCGTTTGTAGTGTTCCCCTTTGGCATTACCAGCGCCCCTCAGGTGTTCACAAAAATGATGGCGGTGGTAGCTGCACATCTTTGGAGGTTGGGGATACCAGTTTTTCTCTACCTCAATGAGTGTTAAAGACCGGCTCGCCACAGTCCGTCGTAGACCACCTCCTGACGACGGCAAAAGTTCTGACATTGTTGTGATTCAAGATAAGTGAACCAAAGTTGCACCTGACTCCTCTTCAAAGACTTCCTTTTAAAGGAGCTGTCTTGGCCATGGTGCTGCTCCGGGACTTTTCCTTCATTTGGAAATTGAAGCTGCTAAAGTTTCAGCCTCGGTCCTGGATCTTATTGGCCTTCTGCATTCTGCTCGTCAACGTTTCTAGGTGGATTATGCGGGATCTGCAATGAAATGGAGTCTCAGTGGGTTCAGCACCAAAGAAACCTATTGCATATTATCCAGGTTTCAGAGGAGACTGCACAAGATACGCTATGGTGGCTGCTCGACCGTAATCTGACCAGCGGTAGACCCCTTTCCCTTCCCCACCCTCAGCGGACAGTGGTGACTGATGCATCACTGCTGGGTTGGAGAGTGCCTCTGGTAGAGGTGATCAGAGGACTCTGATCTCTGGTGGAAACCATGGTCCACATCAACCCTTTGGAGCTGTGGGACAATCACACGGTGTTGAAGGCCTTCCTGCTATCTATCAAGCAGTGGCGGCTGGTGACATTTGAAAGTGGTGCGGCGTAAAATTATTGTCATACTGCACCGCAGCGAGCGAGCGTAGCGAGCGAGCCCGAACAACCTAAGGTGGGTTTGGGGGGGTTTTCCCCCAAGAAAAGTTTGAAAAAAGAGTGGACAAATGGTGCATTTTCAAGCAAATTTGAGAAAGCAAGAAGGTTAATAAAGCAATTGTGAAAGTGCAGTTATTACATTAATAAAGAGATGTCATATAACATAGGTAGCTGCTTATTCAGTATAACCACAGAGCTTCATAAGAGACTTCGAGATACAATGCATTGCTGAGTAATATCAAAGGAAGAATTTTTTTATTAGCCACAGTGCAATACCAAGACTCCAAGAGGCAAGATGGAAACATGAAAAAGGATCAAAGTGCTGAAAAATAGCCTTGAAGATAAGCTTCCCAGGACATGAGCTCAGCAGCACCCACATGTTTAACGGGCATACCTGCCTCGCCCAGGGAACTGGAAACCAAACACAGGGGAGTATTACATGTTTAACACGCCAGAAACCAGCTCCCCACCTTCAGTCTTCATGCTGAACAAATCAAACATTCACCCCCAGATCTCGGTTAAATCCATTTTTTTTTGCATGCCACGCCATTCCAGGTTAGACCCAGCCATATGCAAATCAGTCTTGGCGCTGCTCCCCATCGGAACAGTCCAGCCCGAACTGCCAGTCCCGGTCTTCCCTGGACCTGAAACAAGCACCCTAGAACCAGTTTTGGGGTATCATCCCATATCAGCCAGGCTAGCTTGTATCTGGTGGGGGTAGTGAACACGGGACCCACATCTGGGCATACCCGTCCCACTTAGGGCAAACATAGCAAACTGGCAGTTTGTGCTGGACTGTTCCCATGAGGAGCAGGTTCAAGACTGATATGCATATGACTGGGTCCAAACTAGGGTGGCATGGTGAGCAAAAGAACAATGGATTAAACCCAGCTGTCTTGACTGGGGGTGAGTAGTTGAAAAGTTTCAGCACTCCGTCCATCATCTTGTGTTTATTACAGAAATCGCAGCACTTGGTCTCTCTCTCTCGTCTTCCCTGACTCCTCTTCTCTCTTCCCCTATCCTTCTAACTCTCCTCTTTCTTTCTGTCTCTTTCTTTCTTTATGCTCCTCTCCTGCTCTATCTTCATCTTCTATTCTTTCGCTTTATCACTTCTGTCTCTCCCCTCTCTTCCTCCTTCCTCTTTCGTTCTTTCTCTCTCTTTCTCCACCTCCCATTATTTACCTGTCTTGCTCTTGCTTACTCTCTCTGCTTCCTCACTCTAGTCGGCCCCTTTCTCCTTTCTTTGTGGTCTGTCTTTTCTTTTCCCTCTGTATCTCCCCGTCACTCTTTCCATATTTTTCTCTCTCCTCCAAGTGTTCACACTTTTTCTCCTCCCCTCTTCCACTACTTTTCTCTCTCTCTCTCTCCGCTGTCAGTCAACAACACAAGTACAAACCCAACCCTGCAGTGCTGCCCCGGGCCCGCACCCACGCCCACCCCCTTCAGCGACGCGTCTGACTCCTGATTGACTCCAGCCGCGGGACGCCGCGCCGGTGCTGGGTGAAGTAAGTTAATTTTCCTCGTTAAGTTAACGAGGAAGAATGTGGCCATGCTGATTAGTGAGGCAACGCCCCAACGCCCCCAATGGACGCACCGCCACTGCTATCAAGGGAAGGCTTGTGCAGGTTGTTTTGGACAACACTACCGCTATGGGGTGCTGCAAAAACAGGGTGGAATGGGGTCCTGGATCCTGTACCAAGAGGCACTGTTCTCTGGAGTTTGCTTGAGTGTCATGGCATCTCCCGGATTGTGAACCACCTGGCGGGATCTTTAAATGCCATGGAGGAGGTGCTTAACTGGCGAATCACAAGTGGTAGTTGCACCCAGAGGTGGCATAGGGCGTCATCTGACAATGTGGAGAACTCTAACAGAATTGTTTTGCCAGCATTGAAAAAACACAGTGTTATATCTTCTGCAGGGTGGAGTTCCCAGGAATATTTTCTCTACGACACGCATTCCAGCTAGAGTGGAGCACGGTACTCTTGTATGCTTTTCCACCTTTGCCTCTCCTGCTCTGAGTTGTTAGGAAGAACAGGAATGACAAGACCCAAGCCATCCTAATGGCTCCGAATTGGGCCAAGAGAATATGGCACCTGGAACGTCTGGGCATGAGTATTTGTCTTCCAATCAGGCTACTGCTTTGGGAGAATATTATATTGCAGCAGCAGGGCAGGGTTCTGCACCTGAACCTGCGCAATCTACACTTCCAGGCATGGAGATTGAGAATTGGCAATTGACTGGATTCGATCTACAACCTGAGGTTGTGGATGTCATCCTAATAGCCAAGCATCCCTCTACAAAGTCCATTTTTGATGGGCGCTGGGGTAAATTTGCAACCTGGTGTAGAGTTCACAACACAGGCCTCTTACAAGCCAAACTGTCTGATATTTTATTGCTTGTTTTGTCTTTGGCTCAGGAAGGCCTTGCAGTGGGCACTATTAAAGGTTATTTGTAGGCCCTTTTGGAATTTTCTTTTTTGCTGGACCATCCTTACTTGTTTAAATGACACATATTCCATCCCAAACTGCTTGTGTTGGCAAAGGGGAATCTTAATTTGGTCCTTGCATTCCTTGTCCACCCCTTTTGAGCCAGTGCGCAGCTGCTCATTGCTTCTTTCAACTCTTTTAAAATTGTTTTCCTCATTGCAGTCACCTCAGCTTCTTACTTAAGTGAACTCCAGGCTATCTTGGTACAGCCACCCTACTCCACCTTTATCCCAACTAAACTGGTGTTGAGGACTAGGGCGACCTTTTTTCTAAAAGTCTTGACTCCTTTTCACATTGGTCAATCTGTCATCCTCCCAAGTTTCTTTGCCGTGCCTCATCCCTCGAAAGCGAACAGACTCCATCGTCTGAACCCCAAAGTGCTTTAAGCTTTACACCCAAAGAAATATAATGTGGTGGAGGAAATTACTTTCTCAAGATAGACCTCTGTATTAAGATCTGCGTTGTTCAAGAAGCAGATACCGAAGGACTGAGGGCTCATTCTACCAGGACCAAGGCTGTGATCACTGCATTATCATGTAGCGTGCCTGGTCTTGACATGTCAGGCCATAACGTGGACATGAGTGCACATATTCACAAAGCACTACTCCCTTGACAGCCAGTACTCACAGGAATGGCATTTTGCCTGTTCAATCCTACAGAAATTATTGGTCCGAGCCTACCCTACAGGCTCTCTACCTTTGAGAAATACTGCTTTAGTATCTATCCTAAAGGTGAGGAATTCTGGATCCAGCCTGGCAGCTGGAAATATTCTTAATGCCAGGAATCTGCGAATAGATAGGGTATCCACAAGAAAGAGCATTACTGAAGGGAAGTAAGATGTTTGTGTGCAGCATGTTTAAATGTAGATCACATGCTTTGTACAGTCTTGCCTAATGTTGGGTTTGGAATGTTATAAGGTTTTTTTTCCTTTGAGGAAGAGGTTGCAGATTTGTGGTGACTTATACTGCCTTCTGAAACTTGAAATGCACCAAGACACAGACTCTAGCGTACATTGTTTTTTTCCGCCATCGGGTTCAGACATTTTCTCAATATCTCAATAATGCTGTGGACCACAGTAGGTAACATTCAACGCTGTGGAGTGGGCCATTGTTGGAAACAAAACTAAAGAGAAAGCCTTCTTTGACTCAATTGTAGACAGTGTCGTGTAGTTCCTATAGTACCCCTGCAGGATCTGCGCGTTTGGATAACATAAACTGTGGGCTTGGTGACAGACTGGCTCTGTGCACCCCCACCGCGTATGTTAGCCTATTTTGCATTAGCTAGCTCACAGTGCCACTAGAATCTCCTCTTATCGAGGAGAGATTAGTTCCTGGCAACCTTAGATCATGACAACCCTGATCCCTCAGAATCGTGGAAACAATGTACTACTTTTCGCTCAGTCACTCGTGCTTACTTGTTCGGTTTGTCTCAGAGAGTTACACAGAATAAACAGTCTGGGCGTTTCAATAAGTATTTATTGAACAGTTGTTATTCTAGTGTAGAATATATGTGCTGCAACAACCAGCAGAAAGTAGCAGAGATATATTATCAGCAGTACGATAAAAGTGAAAGGATAGTACAGTTCTACCATATTGCAATAATAATGGTTACATACATGAATATATAAAATGCATTATAAAAGTGCGCATACTCCTACGATGCCTAACTAGATGTACCTAAGTGTACCAAGCATGTGTGAAGGTCTAAAAGCCTAAGAGCCAAGAATCCCTCTAGGATTTTAGTCGAACCCCATTACCTGAATAGAGAGAGTGTGGGACCCCGTCCTGGTCTCGAGTGGGACACCCCGCAAGGGCTGTGTTAGACCGCTGTCAGCTGGAGTGACTGCATGCAGGAGCCTCAGCATCTCTGGTCAGTGTGTCGGCATGGAAGTCTTGGTTCCCTCTATCTTACCGTGGCAAGATGCGGTGTATTTATATCCTAAAGTGTCTCGTCCCTCAGTATGGTGTGTATTGGTCTTTGTTAGACATGAGGAAGACGTCAGGGGTGAACTTTGTACATACACATTATGCAGGAGATGTAGCTGGTGAATGCTCATGCATAATTTATGAGTACATTGTAGGCCTGTGTTCAGGAAAAACCTTTCAGTGTTCAAACCACAGACTAGATAACGTTCAACCCTCAGTGTCCGTTGTGTACTGTAGGGAACTAATGTAGGTGAAAGATCATGCCTATATAAGGACCTAGGAGATCATGACCATAATAGGGCATATACGACTATGACCATAATAGGGCATATACGACTATGTCTATATTAGGGCATATATGAACATGTCTATATTAGGGCCTCTATATGAAACATAACACCCACTCCTCTTTCAAATTGGATGACAATGACCATACTTAAAATCTGGACACATTTTAAAAAAAAATGTTGTTTAAAAGCAGCCAAAACATGGTCTTAAAAAATCGTTAAAAAAAAATATGTTAAAAAATGTAAAAAAATTAGCTATTCATAGATGCCACTTGAAAAAGTCAATTCTGTCCCACTTTTAAAAGTTGCATCACTACAAGCAGAATAAGGCCATGCTTTTTCAAGCGAAAGTGTCAATTTAGGAAATGTTCCAAATTTGGTTTGTTTATTTATGAAACGAGTGAAGAGGTCAAATTCTTTTCTAGGACGCGATGAGCCAATTCAAGATTAAGGGTCCTGGCTGGAAAATACAGCATTATCGGTGTTAGCTACTGCAGATGACGAGTCCAAAGCCTCACAGGGAACGTCAATTGCACATAGATTGAAGTCAGCACTGCCAACAGTGGTTTCTGTGGCAGTTCGTGTGGCAGTTGTTACCTGGGTGCCTGTGGAGTAGTCACCTAACCCAGCAGTAGCAAACGGCACCCGTGAATTCTCAAGGAATGCGTTCATCAGAATTGGAAGACACAGGGGACAACGCAGAGCATGGGCCTTTAGGGGGTCCAGCATAGCATCCATGTCCGGAGGCGTATCTGATGGAAATGTTAGACAGAGATCCAATGCGCATTCTTCTCCGCAAAACAGGCATCGAAGAACAGGAAAGATGCAGTCCACCCAGACTGGTCTAAACGATAGAAACCAAGAGGCGTTCAATTCTCTTAGGCAAGGTATGCCCAGAAGCTCTACCATGCGTTCACGGTATTTCCGCTCCATGAGCGTGTTCGCCATTTCCTCGGAAATTGGGCCGTCCATTGCGTAGCAGTAATATTACAATCAGGACTCCTGCAATTAGGAGCAGGATAAGCAGGAGACCTCCAAAGACGCTTCCCAATACGGAGTGTATAAAATTTGGGATAACTCCGAGGACTGTCTGAAAGGTGTTTAATAGTCCTGACCCTATGGTCTTAAAAAGGTGTACAATACCGCTCGTATCGGACATATTGAAGATACGACCCACCATTTCTGTGAAATGAAAGGGGCAGTTTGTACGTATAAGCGCTTGTATCTCAGTCGAGGTCCTTGCAACTTGAAGTTCAAAGGTTTCTCGAGCGGAGGTTAAGGGCACGGGTTGCTGTAAAAGCATGGCTTTCAGTCTGCTCAAAGTATCAAATCGTATAAAGGAAACATTCAATGAAGGCCACAGCGGCGCCTCCCTGACTGTGTTCAGTGGCGGAAACAATACTTGCATACAGCAAGTAACCCTGGAGTTAACGGTGACCAGATAGGCGACGCCCGGAAGCATCCTGCAGCAACCTTGATCATTTAGCATCAAGTAACTCCCATTCGAGAGCAGCTGGAAAACCAGCGTGATCATGGCCGCTCGGGTCCCTGACATGTGACGAGATAAGTTCGCTACTGAACCACTACATGCTCCATGCAGAGAAATATCCTGACACATGAGAGAACCGCTTAAAGCGTTCTTGCAGTTTGTACCACTCAGATACACTTCTCGATCCCCACTCCGGCATCGATATCTATATGGTAACTCCCAAGTTTCCTTAATGTATCCCTTACCCATCTTTTCATATCTGCCTGCCTGCCTTTGCTCAAGGCAATATTGAAACTGAAAAGTAGTGACCGGTAGAGTAATTTGGCTATGAATTAGCCATTCGGTTGATGGCGATTCTGCTACAGTGAATGGTAATCTGTCCAGTTTCTCAATACGCAGCATTGTATATTTGGCTTCCCTTTGTGCCATTTCTGTCTGTCTATCTGTTAGATTGTATTCTGAGAACAGGGACGTGGTGTTTATAAAACGCCAGGGCACATAGCCTGCACGCAAAGATTGTAGCGTCCAGCTTAACATCATAATAGAACGCAACTGAGATTGCCAGTGTTGTAACAAGGCCAAATCTTGTTCTAATATGTCGATTGCCAAAGATACAATGTTGCCTAAGGAGTAAATCCTGGAGGTCAAAGTCGTTAACCCATTATCTACCACAGCTAATGCTTTTTCTAAGTTAATACGGTCTATTTCAGGTATCCTCTCTGCGGCCTCTTATTGGGATATTTTCCAGTTTTCATTGTAATATGCACAAATGCCAGCATATATGAAACGTTTCGGACGTGATTTCCTAGGGCCTAATAAGAAATCCCTAAGATCCATGTCAGGTGTGAGTAAGGTCAAGTGATGTTTCACTTCTGTGAGTGTTGAGGTTTCTAGCCAATCGAGGCACAACTTCCCAACACTATAGGATGCCACTACCCCTGGGTGTTGTCTTTGTACATAGCGTGGATCTGGCCTATGGATACTAAACCCTTTGGATGTATTCATAAATCTCTGCTGACATTTGTTTGTGTCAATGGGCCAAATCAGCCATTATGTCCAATCAGGGTCTGATCTGTTGTACTGGATAATGTCATATAGTCTTACACCATGTGTAGTTGAATTCTGCCCCCCGCCCATCTGTGATGGTGTTGGAAACCCAGGCGAGTTCAGTTCCTTGTTCTTGGCTAGTCCAAAACAGGATGTTTGTTGCACAGTTTCATTTAGAAATAATAAAATGACGTTGGGTCAGATCTGTTGAACCCTGAAAAATATGTAAATTTCTGTGAAAAGGTTTGCGTAAGAAATGATGACCATAATGCTGGTAACAGTACAATGTATCATAGTCTGAAGTACCTTCTACCGGGAAACATCCTTAACAACGACTCCGGAACAACGAGTTCCGGAGTCACGCCAGCCTAACAACGACTTGCAGGAACAACGACTTAGCCTGAACCACGCATGTGCGTGGTTTAGGCTAAGACGGTCTAGTGTTCCGGATGGAATCCCAAGGAGCGTCGGAGGAACAGGAGAGGTAAGAGGGGTTCGGGGTAGATTTTAAAGGGTAGGGGATTCGTGTTCGTTTTTAGGGGTGGGGGGGCTTCATATAATTTTTTAGGGGTTGGGGGAGATTGTGATCGTTTTTAGGGGGTGGGAGGGGTTTGTGTTAGTTAAAAGGGGGCGGGAGGGGTTTGAGTTAATTTTAAGGGGGTGGGGGGCTCGTAAAAGTTTTTAGGGGTTGGGGGTTTCGTGATCGGTTTTAGGGGGTAGGAGGGGTTTGTCTAAGTTTTAAGGGTGTGAGAGGGGTAGGAGTTAGTTTTCAGGGGGTGGGAGGGGTTAGTTTTAGTTAATAGGAGGTAGGGGGGTTCATCTAAGTTTTTAGGGGTGGGAGGTGGGGGGTACGGGGTAGATTTTAGGGAGTGATAGGGGTTTGGAATAGAATTAAGGGAGGGTTTTACCATGCATTCCTTTATCACGAAAATTCGTGGTAAATGAATGCGTGGTAAAAGAAATCGTTGATGAGACGCGGTCGTGGTACAGACCGAGTGGTTTAGGGAGTCATTGTTGAGGAACTCGTTGTTCCAACATAC
>CAWUFW010031682.1:0-15133 GCA_963921515.1 Calotriton arnoldi | reverse complement strand
TGGACGGAGCGTTTGAGCCAATCAAACACTCACCCCCAGTCAACTGATCTGGGTTTAATCCATCATCATTCTTTAGCTCACTCCACCACCCCAGTTCAGACATGGCCATATGCAAATCAGTCTGACCCTGTGCCTCATGGGAACAGTCCAGCCCGAACTGCCAAGCCATGTCTTCCCTGGACCGGAAACAAGCATCCTAGGACCGGTTTCTGGCATTCCAGCCGTCATCAGCCAGGCTTGCTTGAATCCAGTGGCAAAGTGAGCAAGGGACCCACGTCTGGGCATACCCCCGCCAACTTAGGGGCGAACAAAGCGATACAAAGGGGATGATGGACGGAGCGTTTGAGCCAATCAAACACTCACCCCCAGTCAACTGATCTGGGTTTAATCCATCATCATTCTTTAGCTCACTCCACCACCCCAGTTCAGACATGGCCATATGCAAATCAGTCTGACCCTGTGCCTCATGGGAACAGTCCAGCCCGAACTGCCAAGCCATGTCTTCCCTGGACCGGAAACAAGCATCCTAGGACCGGTTTCTGGCATTCCAGCCGTCATCAGCCAGGCTTGCTTGAATCCAGTGGCAAAGTGAGCAAGGGACCCACGTCTGGGCATACCCCCGCCAACTTAGAGGCGAACAAAGCGATACAAAGGGGATGATGGACGGAGCGTTTGAGCCAATCAAACACTCACCCCCAGTCAACTGATCTGGGTTTAATCCATCATCATTCTTTAGCTCACTCCACCACCCCAGTTCAGACATGGCCATATGCAAATCAGTCTGACCCTGTGCCTCATGGGAACAGTCCAGCCCGAACTGCCAAGCCATGTCTTCCCTGGACCGGAAACAAGCATCCTAGGACCGGTTTCTGGCATTCCAGCCGTCATCAGCCAGGCTTGCTTGAATCCAGTGGCAAAGTGAGCAAGGGACCCACGTCTGGGCATACCCCCGCCAACTTAGGGCGAACAAAGCGATACAAAGGGGATGATGGACGGAGCGTTTGAGCCAATCAAACACTCACCCCCAGTCAACTGATCTGGGTTTAATCCATCATCATTCTTTAGCTCACTCCACCACCCCAGTTCAGACATGGCCATATGCAAATCAGTCTGACCCTGTGCCTCATGGGAACAGTCCAGCCCGAACTGCCAAGCCATGTCTTCCCTGGACCGGAAACAAGCATCCTAGGACCGGTTTCTGGCATTCCAGCCGTCATCAGCCAGGCTTGCTTGAATCCAGTGGCAAAGTGAGCAAGGGACCCACGTCTGGGCATACCCCCGCCAACTTAGGGCGAACAAAGCGATACAAAGGGGATGATGGACCGGAGCGTTTGAGCCAATCAAACACTCACCCCCAGTCAACTGATCTGGGTTTAATCCATCATCATTCTTTAGCTCACTCCACCACCCCAGTTCAGACATGGCCATATGCAAATCAGTCTGACCCTGTGCCTCATGGGAACAGTCCAGCCCGAACTGCCAAGCCATGTCTTCCCTGGACTCGGAAACAAGCATCCTAGGACCGGTTGCTGGCACTGTTCCCATGAGCACGAGTCAGACTGTTGCATGGCCATGTCTGAACTGGAGTGGTGGAGTGAGCTAAAGAATGATGATGGATTAAACCCAGATCAGTTGACTGAGGTGAGTGTTTGATTGGCTCAAGCGTTCGATCCATCATCCCCTTCTAGTCAACTTGTTCGGCCTAAGCTGGCGGCATGCTCAGACGTGGGTCCCTGCTCACTTGCCACTGGATTCAAGCAAGCCTGGCTGATGGCGGCTGGAATGCCAGAACCGATCTAGGATGCTTGTTTCGGTCCAGGAAGACATGGCTTGGCGGTTCGGGCTGGACTGTTCCCATGAGGCACAGAGTCAGACTGATTTGCATATGGCCATGTCTGAACTGGAGTGGTGGAGTGAGCTAAAGAATGATGATGGATTAAACCCAGATCAGTTGACTGGGAGTGAGTGTTTGATTGGCTCAAGCGTTCCGTCCATCATCCCCTTTGTATCAGCTTGTTAAGCCCTAAGTTGGCGGGTATGCCCAGGCGTGGGTCCCTGCTCACTTTGCCACTGGATTCAAGCAAGCCTGGCTGATGACGGCTGGAATGCCAGAAACCGGTCCTAGGATGCTTGTTTCCGGTCCAGGAAGACATGGCTTGGCAGTTCGGGCTGGACTGTTCCCATGAGGCACAGGGTCAGACTGATTTGCATATGGCCATGTCTGAACTGGGGTGGTGGAGTGAGCTAAAGAATGATGATGGATTAAACCCAGATCAGTTGACTGAGGGTGAGTGTTTGATTGGCTCAAGCGTTCCGTCCATCATCCCCTTTGTATCGCTTGTTCGCCCTAAGTTGGCGGGGTATGCCCAGGCGTGGGTCCCTTGCTCACTTTGCCACTGGATTCAAGCAAGCCTGGCTGATGACGGCTGGAATGCCAGAAACCGGTCCTAGGATGCTTGTTTCGGTCCAGGAAGACATGGCTTGGCAGTTCGGGCTGGACTGTTCCCATGAGGCACAGGGTCAGACTGATTTGCATATGGCCATGTCTGAACTGGGGTGGTGGAGTGAGCTAAAGAATGATGATGGATTAAACCCAGATCAGTTGACTGGGAGTGAGTGTTTGATTGGCTCAAGCGTTCCGTCCATCATCCCCTTTGTATCGCTTTGTTAGCCCTAAGTTGGCGGGTATGCCCAGACGTGGGTCCCTTGCTCACTTTGCCACTGGATTCAAGCAAGCCTGGCTGATGACGGCTGGAATGCCAGAAACCGGTCCTAGGATGCTTGTTTCCGGTCCAGGAAGACATGGCTTGGCAGTTCGGGCTGGACTGTTCCCATGAGGCACAGGGTCAGACTGATTTGCATATGGCCATGTCTGAACTGGGGTGGTGGAGTGAGCTAAGAATGATGATGGATTAAACCCAGATCAGTTGACTGGGAGTGAGTGTTTGATTGGCTCAAGCGTTCCGTCCATCATCCCTTTGTATCGCTTTGTTAAGCCTAAGTTGGCGAGTGCCCAGGCGTGGGTCACTTGCTCGCTTTGCCACTGGATTCAAGCAAGCCTGGCTGATGACGACTGGAATGCCAGAGACCGGTCCTAGGATGCTTGTTTCGGTCAGGAAGACATGGCTTGGCAGTTCGGCTGGACTGTTCCCATGAGCACAGAGTCAGACTGATTTGCATATGGCCATGTCTGAACTGGAGTGGTGAGTGAGCTAAAGAATGATGATGGATTAAACCCAGATCAGTTGACTGGGGTGAGTGTTTGATTGGCTCAAGCGTTCGTCCATCATCCCCTTTGTATCAAACTGTTACGCCTAAGTTGGCGGTATGCCCAGGCGTGGGTCCCTTGCTCGCTTTGCCGCTGGATTCAAGCGAAGCCTGGCTGATGGCGGCTGGAATGCCAGAAGCCGATCTAGGATGCTGTTTCGGTCAGAAGACATGGCGGCGGTTCGAGCTGGACTGTTCCCATGAGCACGGAGTCAGACTGATTTGCATATGGCCATGTCTGAACTGGGAGTGGTGAGTGAGCTAAAGATGATGATGGATTAAGCCCAGATCAGTTGACTGGAGTGAGTGTTTGATTGGCTCAAGCGTTCGTCCATCATCCCTTTGTATCAAACTGTTAAGCCTAAGTTGGCGGTATGCAGGCGTGGGTCACTGCTCACTTTGCCACTGGATTCAAGCAAGCCTGGCTGATGGCGGCTGGAATGCCGAAGCGATCTAGGATGCTTGTTTCGGTCAGGAAGACATGGCTGGCGGTCGAGCTGGACTGTTCCCATGAGCACGAGTCAGACTGTTGCATATGGCCATGTCTGGACTGGAGTGATGAGTGAGCTAAGAATGATGATGGATTAAACCCAGATCAGTTGACTGGAGTGAGTGTTTGATTGGCTCAAGCGTTCCGTCCATCATCCCCTTTGTATAAGCTGTTAAGCCTAAGTTGGCGGTATGCTCAGGCGTGGGTCCCTGCTCACTTTGCCACTGGATTCAAGCAAGCCTGGCGATGGCGGCTGGAATGCCGAAGCGATCTAGGATGCTGTTTCGGTCAGAAGACATGGCGGCGGTCGGGCTGGACTGTTCCCATGAGCACGGAGTCAGACTGTTGCATATGGCCATGTCTGAACTGGAGTGGTGAGTGAGCTAAGAATGATGATGGATTAAACCCAGATCAGTTGACTGAGAGTGAGTGTTTGATTGGCTCAAGCGTTCCGTCCATCATCCCTTTGTAACACTGTTAAGCCTAAGTTGGCGGTATGCTCAGGCGTGGGTCCCTGCTCGCTTTGCCACTGGATTCAAGCAAGCCTGGCTGATGGCGACATGCAGAGCCGGTCTAGGATGCTTGTTTCGGTCAGAAGACATGGCTGGCGGTCGAGCTGGACTGTTCCATGAGCACGAGTCAGACTGATTGCATATGGCCATGTCTGAACTGGTGATGAGTGAGCTAAGAATGATGATGGATTAAACCCAGATCGGTTGACTGGGAGTGAGTGTTTGATTGGCTCAAGCGTTCCGTCCATCATCCCTTTGTATCAAACTGTTAAGCCTAAGTTGGCGGTATGCTAGGCGTGGGTCACTTGCTCACTTTGCCGCTGGATTCAAGCAAGCCTGGCTGATGGCGGCTGGAATGCCGAAGCGATCTAGGATGCTTGTTTCGGTCAGAAGACATGGCTGGCGGTTCGAGCTGGACTGTTCCCATGAGCACGGAGTCAGACTGATTTGCATATGGCCATGTCTGAACTGAGGTGGTGGAGTGAGCTAAAGATGATGATGGATTAAACCCAGATCAGTTGACTGGGAGTGGTGTTTGATTGGCTCAAGCGTTCGTCCATCATCCCTTTGTATCAAGCTGTTAAGCCTAAGTTGGCGGGTATGCTCAGGCGTGGGTCACTGCTCGCTTTGCCACTGGATTCAAGCAAGCCTGGCTGATGGCGACTGAATGCCGAAGCCGATCTAGGATGCTTGTTTCGGTCAGAAGACATGGCTTGGCGGTTCGAGCTGGACTGTTCCCATGAGCACGAGTCAGACTGATTTGCATATGGCCATGTCTGAACTGGAGTGGTGAGTGAGCTAAGAATGATGATGGATTAAACCCAGATCAGTTGACTGGAGTGAGTGTTTGATTGGCTCAAGCGTTCCGTCCATCATCCCCTTTGTATAAGCTTGTTAAGCCCTAAGTTGGCGGTATGCTAGGCGTGGGTCCCTTGCTCACTTTGCCGCTGGATTCAAGCAAGCCTGGCTGATGGCGGCTGAATGCCAGAAGCGGTCTAGGATGCTGTTTCGGTCAGAAGACATGGCGGCGGTCGAGCTGGACTGTTCCCATGAGCACAGAGTCAGACTGATTTGCATATGGCATGTCTGAACTGGAGTGGTGAGTGAGCTAAAGATGATGATGGATTAAACCCAGATCAGTTGACTGGGAGTGAGTGTTTGATTGGCTCAAGCGTTCCGTCCATCATCCCTTTGTATCAACTGTTAAGCCTAAGTGGCGGTATGCAGGCGTGGGTCACTGCTCACTTTGCCGCTGGATTCAAGCAAGCCTGGCTGATGGCGGCTGGAATGCCGAGGCGGTCTAGGATGCTGTTTCGGTCAGAAGACATGGCTGGCGGTCGAGCTGGACTGTTCCCATGAGCACGAGTCAGACTGATTTGCATATGGCCATGTCTGAACTGGGTGGTGGAGTGAGCTAAAGATGATGATGGATTAAACCCAGATCAGTTGACTGGGAGTGAGTGTTTGATTGGCTCAAGCGTTCCGTCCATCATCCCTTTGTATCAACTGTTAAGCCCTAAGTTGGCGGTATGCCAGGCGTGGGTCCCTGCTCACTTTGCCGCTGGATTCAAGCAAGCCTGGCTGATGGCGGCTGGAATGCCAGAAGCGGTCCTAGGATGCTTGTTTCGGTCCAGAAGACATGGCTTGGCGGTTCGAGCTGGACTGTTCCCATGAGCACGGAGTCAGACTGATTGCATATGGCCATGTCTGAACTGGAGTGGTGAGTGAGCTAAAGATGATGATGGATTAAACCCAGATCAGTTGACTGGGAGTGAGTGTTTGATTGGCTCAAGCGTTCGTCCATCATCCCCTTTGTATCGACTGTTAAGCCTAAGTTGGCGGTATGCTCAGGCGTGGGTCCCTTGCTCACTTTGCCGCTGGATTCAAGCAAGCCTGGCTGATGGCGGCTGGAATGCCAGAAGCGGTCTAGGATGCTTGTTTCGGTCAGAAGACATGGCTGGCGGTCGGGCTGGACTGTTCCCATGAGCACAGAGTCAGACTGTTTGCATATGGCCATGTCTGAACTGGGGTGGTGAGTGAGCTAAGAATGATGATGGATTAAACCCAGATCAGTTGACTGGGGTGAGTGTTTGATTGGCTCAAGCGTTCCGTCCATCATCCCCTTTGTATCGACTGTTAAGCCCTAAGTTGGCGGTATGCTCAGGCGTGGGTCCCTGCTCGCTTTGCCGCTGGATTCAAGCAAGCCTGGCTGATGGCGACTGGAATGCCAGAAGCCGGTCTAGGATGCTGTTTCGGTCAGAAGACATGGCGGCGGTCGAGCTGGACTGTTCCCATGAGCACAGAAGTCAGACTGATTGCATATGGCCATGTCTGAACTGGAGTGGTGGAGTGAGCTAAAGATGATGATGGATTAAACCCAGATCAGTTGACTGGAGTGAGTGTTTGATTGGCTCAAGCGTTCGTCCATCATCCCCTTTGTATCGAACTGTTAAGCCCTAAGTTGGCGGTATGCCAGGCGTGGGTCCCTGCTCACTTTGCCACTGGATTCAAGCAAGCCTGGCTGATGGCGGCTGAATGCCAGAGCCGGTCTAGGATGCTTGTTTCGGTCAGAAGACATGGCTTGGCGGTCGAGCTGGACTGTTCCCATGAGCACAGAGTCAGACTGTTTGCATATGGCCATGTCTGAACTGGAGTGGTGAGTGAGCTAAGAATGATGATGGATTAAACCCAGATCAGTTGACTGGGAGTGAGTGTTTGATTGGCTCAAGCGTTCCGTCCATCATCCCCTTTGTATCGCTTTGTTAAGCCCTAAGTTGGCGGTATGCAGGCGTGGTCCCTGCTCACTTTGCCGCTGGATTCAAGCAAGCCTGGCTGATGGCGTGGAATGCCGAAGCCGGTCCTAGGATGCTGTTTCGGTCAGGAAGACATGGCGGCGGTTCGAGCTGGACTGTTCCCATGAGCACGGAGTCAGACTGATTGCATATGGCCATGTCTGAACTGGAGTGGTGAAGTGAGCTAAAGATGATGATGGATTAAGCCCAGATCAGTTGACTGGGAGTGAGTGTTTGATTGGCTCAAGCGTTCGTCCATCATCCCTTTGTATCAACTGTTAAGCCCTAAGTTGGCGGTATGCTCAGGCGTGGGTCCCTGCTCACTTTGCCACTGGATTCAAGCAAGCCTGGCTGATGGCGGCTGAATGCCAGAGCCGGTCCTAGGATGCTTGTTTCGGTCAGAAGACATGGCTTGGCGGGCTGGACTGTTCCCATGAGCACGGAGTCAGACTGATTTGCATATGGCCATGTCTGAACTGGAGTGGTGGAGTGAGCTAAGAATGATGATGGATTAAACCCAGATCAGTTGACTGGGAGTGAGTGTTTGATTGGCTCAAGCGTTCCGTCCATCATCCCCTTTGTATCAGCTTTGTTAAGCCTAAGTTGG
Source organism: Calotriton arnoldi (assembly GCA_963921515.1). Lineage (NCBI taxonomy): Eukaryota > Metazoa > Chordata > Amphibia > Caudata > Salamandridae > Calotriton > Calotriton arnoldi. Next base: position 7,465 of record CAWUFW010031682.1, on the reverse strand, counting down.
CGGTATGCTAGGCGTGGGTCCCTGCTCACTTTGCCACTGGATTCAAGCAAGCCTGGCTGATGGCGGCTGAATGCCAGAGCCGATCCTAGGATGCTGTTTCGGTCAGAAGACATGGCTTGGCGGTTCGAGCTGGACTGTTCCCATGAGCACAGAGTCAGACTGTTGCATATGGCCATGTCTGAACTGGGGTGGTGAGTGAGCTAAGAATGATGATGGATTAAACCCAGATCAGTTGACTGGGGTGAGTGTTTGATTGGCTCAAGCGTTCGTCCATCATCCCCTTTGTATCACTGTTAAGCCCTAAGTTGGCGGTATGCTAGGCGTGGGTCCCTGCTCGCTTTGCCACTGGATTCAAGCAAGCCTGGCTGATGGCGGCTGGAATGCCAGAAGCGGTCCTAGGATGCTTGTTTCGGTCAGAAGACATGGCGGCGGTCGAGCTGGACTGTTCCCATGAGCACGAGTCAGACTGATTGCATATGGCATCATGTCTGAACTGGAGTGGTGAGTGAGCTAAAGAATGATGATGGATTAAACCCAGATCAGTTGACTGGGAGTGAGTGTTTGATTGGCTCAAGCGTTCCGTCCATCATCCCCTTTGTATCAGCTGTTAAGCCTAAGTTGGCGGTATGCCCAGGCGTGGGTCCCTTGCTCGCTTTGCCACTGGATTCAAGCAAGCCTGGCTGATGGCGGCTGGAATGCCGAAGCCGGTCTAGGATGCTTGTTTCGGTCAGAAGACATGGCTGGCGGTCGAGCTGGACTGTTCCCATGAGCACGGAGTCAGACTGATTGCATATGGCCATGTCTGAACTGGAGTGGTGAGTGAGCTAAGAATGATGATGGATTAAACCCAGATCAGTTGACTGGGAGTGAGTGTTTGATTGGCTCAAGCGTTCGTCCATCATCCCCTTTGTATCAACTTTGTTAAGCCCTAAGTTGGCGGTATGCCCAGGCGTGGGTCCCTGCTCGCTTTGCCACTGGATTCAAGCAAGCCTGGCTGATGGCGGCTGGAATGCCGAAGCCGATCTAGGATGCTGTTTCGGTCAGAAGACATGGCTTGGCGGTTCGAGCTGGACTGTTCCCATGAGCACGGAGTCAGACTGATTTGCATATGGCCATGTCTGAACTGGGGTGGTGAGTGAGCTAAAGATGATGATGGATTAAACCCAGATCAGTTGACTGGGAGTGAGTGTTTGATTGGCTCAAGCGTTCCGTCCATCATCCCCTTTGTATAAACTTTGTTAAGCCTAAGTTGGCGGTATGCTAGGCGTGGGTCACTGCTCGCTTTGCCACTGGATTCAAGCAAGCCTGGCTGATGGCGGCTGAATGCCAGAGCCGGTCCTAGGATGCTTGTTTCGGTCAGAAGACATGGCTGGCGGTTCGAGCTGGACTGTTCCCATGAGCACGGAGTCAGACTGTTTGCATATGGCCATGTCTGAACTGGAGTGGTGAGTGAGCTAAGAATGATGATGGATTAAACCCAGATCAGTTGACTGGAGTGAGTGTTTGATTGGCTCAAGCGTTCCGTCCATCATCCCCTTTGTATCGCTTTGTTAAGCCCTAAGTTGGCGGTATGCTCAGGCGTGGGTCCCTGCTCGCTTTGCCACTGGATTCAAGCAAGCCTGGCTGACGGCTGGAATGCCGAAGCCGATCTAGGATGCTTGTTTCGGTCAGAAGACATGGCTTGGCGGTTCGAGCTGGACTGTTCCCATGAGCACGAGGTCAGACTGTTTGCATATGGCCATGTCTGAACTGGAGTGGTGAGTGAGCTAAAGAATGATGATGGATTAAACCCAGATCAGTTGACTGAGAGTGAGTGTTTGATTGGCTCAAGCGTTCCGTCCATCATCCCCTTTGTATCGAACTGTTACGCCTAAGTTGGCGGGTATGCCCAGGCGTGGGTCCCTGCTCACTTTGCCACTGGATTCAAGCAAGCCTGGCTGATGGCGGCTGAATGCCAGAAGCCGGTCCTAGGATGCTGTTTCGGTCAGAAGACATGGCGGCGGTTCGAGCTGGACTGTTCCCATGAGCACAGAGTCAGACTGATTTGCATATGGCCATGTCTGAACTGGGGTGGTGGAGTGAGCTAAGAATGATGATGGATTAAACCAGATCAGTTGACTGGGGTGAGTGTTTGATTGGCTCAAGCGTTCCGTCCATCATCCCCTTTGTATCAAGCTGTTAAGCCCTAAGTTGGCGGGTATGCCCAGGCGTGGGTCCCTTGCTCACTTTGCCACTGGATTCAAGCAAGCCTGGCTGATGGCGGCTGGAATGCCAGAAGCCGGTCCTAGGATGCTTGTTTCGGTCAGGAAGACATGGCTGGCAGTTCGAGCTGGACTGTTCCCATGAGCACAGAGTCAGACTGATTTGCATATGGCCATGTCTGAACTGGGGTGGTGGAGTGAGCTAAGAATGATGATGGATTAAACCCAGATCAGTTGACTGGGAGTGAGTGTTTGATTGGCTCAAGCGTTCCGTCCATCATCCCCTTTTGTATCAGCTTTGTTAGCCCTAAGTTGGCGGGTATGCCCAGGCGTGGGTCCCTTGCTCACTTTGCCACTGGATTCAAGCAAGCCTGGCTGATGGCGGCTGGAATGCCAGAAGCCGGTCCTAGGATGCTTGTTTCGGTCAGGAAGACATGGCTTGGCGGTTCGGGCTGGACTGTTCCCATGAGCACGAGGTCAGACTGATTTGCATATGGCCATGTCTGAACTGGGATGGTGGAGTGAGCTAAAGATGATGATGGATTAAACCAGATCAGTTGACTGGGAGTGAGTGTTTGATTGGCTCAAGCGTTCCGTCCATCATCCCCTTTGTATCAGCTTTGTTAAGCCCTAAGTTGGCGAGTATGCCCAGGCGTGGGTCCCTTGCTCGCTTTGCCACTGGATTCAAGCAAGCCTGGCTGATGACGGCTGGAATGCCAGAAGCCGGTCCTAGGATGCTTGTTTCGGTCAGGAAGACATGGCTTGGCAGTTCGGGCTGGACTGTTCCCATGAGCACAGAGTCAGACTGATTTGCATATGGCCATGTCTGAACTGGGGTGGTGGAGTGAGCTAAGAATGATGATGGATTAAACCCAGATCAGTTGACTGGGAGTGAGTGTTTGATTGGCTCAAGCGTTCCGTCCATCATCCCCTTTGTATCAGCTTTGTTACGCCCTAAGTTGGCGGGGTATGCCCAGGCGTGGGTCCCTTGCTCACTTTGCCACTGGATTCAAGCAAGCCTGGCTGATGGCGGCTGGAATGCCGAAACCGGTCCTAGGATGCTTGTTTCCGGTCAGGAAGACATGGCTTGGCGGTTCGAGCTGGACTGTTCCCATGAGCACAGGGTCAGACTGATTTGCATATGGCCATGTCTGAACTGGGGTGGTGAGTGAGCTAAAGAATGATGATGGATTAAACCCAGATCAGTTGACTGGGGTGAGTGTTTGATTGGCTCAAGCGTTCGTCCATCATCCCCTTTTGTATCGCTTTGTTAAGCCCTAAGTTGGCGGGTATGCCCAGGCGTGGGTCCCTTGCTCACTTTGCCACTGGATTCAAGCAAGCCTGGCTGATGGCGGCTGGAATGCCAGAAACCGGTCCTAGGATGCTTGTTTCCGGTCAGGAAGACATGGCTTGGCAGTTCGGGCTGGACTGTTCCCATGAGCACAGAGTCAGACTGATTTGCATATGGCCATGTCTGAACTGGGGTGGTGGAGTGAGCTAAAGAATGATGATGGATTAAACCCAGATCAGTTGACTGGGAGTGAGTGTTTGATTGGCTCAAGCGTTCCGTCCATCATCCCCTTTGTATCAGCTTTGTTAGCCCTAAGTTGGCGGGTATGCCCAGGCGTGGGTCCCTTGCTCACTTTGCCACTGGATTCAAGCAAGCCTGGCTGATGGCGGCTGGAATGCCAGAAGCCGGTCCTAGGATGCTTGTTTCGGTCAGGAAGACATGGCTTGGCAGTTCGGGCTGGACTGTTCCCATGAGCACAGGGTCAGACTGATTTGCATATGGCCATGTCTGAACTGGGGTGGTGGAGTGAGCTAAGAATGATGATGGATTAAACCCAGATCAGTTGACTGGGAGTGAGTGTTTGATTGGCTCAAGCGTTCCGTCCATCATCCCCTTTGTATCGCTTTGTTAAGCCCTAAGTTGGCGGGGTATGCCCAGGCGTGGGTCCCTTGCTCACTTTGCCACTGGATTCAAGCAAGCCTGGCTGATGGCGGCTGGAATGCCAGAAGCCGGTCCTAGGATGCTTGTTTCGGTCAGGAAGACATGGCTTGGCAGTTCGGGCTGGACTGTTCCCATGAGCACAGAGTCAGACTGATTTGCATATGGCCATGTCTGAACTGGGGTGGTGGAGTGAGCTAAAGAATGATGATGGATTAAACCCAGATCAGTTGACTGGGGTGAGTGTTTGATTGGCTCAAGCGTTCCGTCCATCATCCCCTTTGTATCGCTTTGTTACGCCCTAAGTTGGCGGGGTATGCCCAGGCGTGGGTCCCTTGCTCACTTTGCCACTGGATTCAAGCAAGCCTGGCTGATGGCGGCTGGAATGCCGAAGCCGGTCCTAGGATGCTTGTTTCGGTCAGGAAGACATGGCTTGGCAGTTCGGGCTGGACTGTTCCCATGAGGCACAGGGTCAGACTGATTTGCATATGGCCATGTCTGAACTGGGGTGGTGGAGTGAGCTAAGAATGATGATGGATTAAACCCAGATCAGTTGACTGGGGTGAGTGTTTGATTGGCTCAAGCGTTCCGTCCATCATCCCCTTTTGTATCAGCTTTGTTAGCCTGAAGTTGGCGGGGTATGCCCAGGCGTGGGTCCCTTGCTCACTTTGCCACTGGATTCAAGCAAGCCTGGCTGATGGCGGCTGGAATGCCAGAAACCGGTCCTAGGATGCTTGTTTCGGTCCAGGAAGACATGGCTTGGCAGTTCGAGCTGGACTGTTCCCATGAGGCACAGGGTCAGACTGATTTGCATATGGCCATGTCTGAACTGGGGTGGTGGAGTGAGCTAAAGAATGATGATGGATTAAACCCAGATCAGTTGACTGGGAGTGAGTGTTTGATTGGCTCAAGCGTTCCGTCCATCATCCCCTTTTGTATCGCTTTGTTAAGCCCTAAGTTGGCGGGGTATGCCCAGGCGTGGGTCCCTTGCTCACTTTGCCACTGGATTCAAGCAAGCCTGGCTGATGACGGCTGGAATGCCAGAAGCCGGTCCTAGGATGCTTGTTTCGGTCCAGGAAGACATGGCTTGGCGGTTCGGGCTGGACTGTTCCCATGAGGCACAGGAGTCAGACTGATTTGCATATGGCCATGTCTGAACTGGTGGTGAGTGAGCTAAAGAATGATGATGGATTAAACCCAGATCAGTTGACTGGGGGTGAGTGTTTGATTGGCTCAAGCGTTCCGTCCATCATCCCCTTTGTATCAGCTTTGTTAAGCCCTAAGTTGGCGGGGTATGCCCAGGCGTGGGTCCCTTGCTCACTTTGCCACTGGATTCAAGCAAGCCTGGCTGATGGCGGCTGGAATGCCAGAAGCCGGTCCTAGGATGCTTGTTTCGGTCCAGGAAGACATGGCTTGGCAGTTCGGGCTGGACTGTTCCCATGAGGCACAGGGTCAGACTGATTTGCATATGGCCATGTCTGAACTGGGGTGGTGGAGTGAGCTAAGAGTGATGATGGATTAAACCCAGATCAGTTGACTGGGGGTGAGTGTTTGATTGGCTCAAGCGTTCCGTCCATCATCCCCTTTTGTATCAGCTTTGTTAAGCCCTAAGTTGGCGGGGTATGCCCAGGCGTGGGTCCCTTGCTCACTTTGCCACTGGATTCAAGCAAGCCTGGCTGATGGCGGCTGGAATGCCAGAAGCCGGTCCTAGGATGCTTGTTTCGGTCCAGGAAGACATGGCGGCAGTTCGGGCTGGACTGTTCCCATGAGCACAGGAGTCAGACTGATTTGCATATGGCCATGTCTGAACTGGGGTGGTGGAGTGAGCTAAAGAATGATGATGGATTAAACCCAGATCAGTTGACTGGGGGTGAGTGTTTGATTGGCTCAAGCGTTCCGTCCATCATCCCCTTTTGTATCAGCTTTGTTAAGCCCTAAGTTGGCGGGGTATGCCCAGGCGTGGGTCCCTTGCTCGCTTTGCCACTGGATTCAAGCAAGCCTGGCTGATGGCGGCTGGAATGCCGAAACCGGTCCTAGGATGCTTGTTTCCGGTCCAGGAAGACATGGCTTGGCAGTTCGGGCTGGACTGTTCCCATGAGCACAGGAGTCAGACTGATTTGCATATGGCCATGTCTGAACTGGGAGTGGTGGAGTGAGCTAAGAATGATGATGGATTAAACCCAGATCAGTTGACTGGGAGTGAGTGTTTGATTGGCTCAAGCGTTCCGTCCATCATCCCCTTTGTATCAGCTGTTCAGCCCTAAGTTGGCGGGGTATGCCCAGGCGTGGGTCCCTTGCTCACTTTGCCACTGGATTCAAGCAAGCCTGGCTGATGACGGCTGGAATGCCAGAAACCGGTCCTAGGATCTGCTTGTTCCGGTCCAGGAAGACATGGCTTGGCAGTTCGGGCTGGACTGTTCCCATGAGGCACGGGGTCAGACTGATTTGCATGTGGCCATGTCTGAACTGGGGTGGTGGAGTGAGCTAAAGAATGATGATGGATTAAACCCAGATCAGTTGACTGGGGTGGTGATTGATTGGCTCAAGCGTTCCGTCCATCATCCCTTTTGTAATACGCTTTGTTAAGCCCTAAGTTGGCGGGGGTATGCCCAGGCGTGGGTCCCTTGCTCACTTTGCCACTGGATTCAAGCGAAGCCTGGCTGATGACGGCTGGAATGCCAGAAACCGGTCCTAGGATGCTTGTTTCCGGTCCAGGGAAGACATGGCTTGGCAGTTCGGGCTGGACTGTTCCCATGAGGCACAGGGTCAGACTGATTTGCATATGGCCATGTGACTGGGAGTGGTGGAGTGAGCTAAAGAATGATGATGGATTAAACCCAGATCAGTTGACTGGGGGTGAGTGTTTGATTGGCTCAAGCGTTCCGTCCATCATCCCCTTTTGTATCGCTTTGTTAAGCCTCTAAGTTGGCGGGGTATGCCCAGGCGTGGGTCCCTTGCTCACTTTGCCACTGGATTCAAGCAAGCCTGGCTGATCGGCTGGAATGACCAGAAGCCGGTCCTAGGATGCTTGTTTCGGTCCAGGAAGACATGGCTTGGCAGTTCGGGCTGGACTGTTCCCATGAGACACAGAGGTCAGACTGATTTGCATATGGCCATGTCTGGACTGGAGTGGTAGTGAGCTAAAGAATGATGATGGATTGAAGCCCAGATCAGTGCTGACTGGGGTGAGTGTTTGATTGGCTCAAGCGTTCCGTCCATCATCCCCCTTTATGTGGCTTGTTAAGCCTGATTCTGGGCGTTGATCCCTCTTCACTTTGCCACTGGATGAAAGCGAATACGGACTGGTGGCGGCACA
>CAWUFW010031681.1:0-15133 GCA_963921515.1 Calotriton arnoldi | reverse complement strand
AAATGTTATCATTAATTAAATACAATAAGGTAACCCAATGTCATCCTACGGGAGAGGTAGGCCTCATAGTAGTAAACAATGAATCTGGGATTTTGCACTACTAGGACATGTGAAACTTAAATATACATGTTCAACTTTTAAAATACACTGCACCTTGCCTTATCGGCTGTTTACCGCCTACCTTAAGGGAGACTTATATGTGTTAAAAAGGGAGGTTTATACCTGGCAAAATTTTAATTTTTTCTGGTCAAACTGGCAGTTCAAAACTGCTGTCTGGTTGAACTGGCAGTTTAAAACTGCACAGAGGCTGCAGTGACAGTCCTGAGACATGTTTTAAAGTGCTACTTAAGTAGGAGGTACAGTAAGCGCTGCAGGCCCACTAGTAGAATTGAATTTAAGGGCCCGGGGTACATGTTGAACAAGTTTACTAGGGAAGTATGAGTAAATGAAATGTGCCATTTGGGTGTAAGCCAGTTTTACCATGTTTAGAGGAGTGAGTACAAGCACTTTGGTACTGGTTACCAGTGGTAAATTGCACAGAGTCCTGCAGTCAACAAAAATGAATTCCAGAAAATAGGAGTGGGCAAAGCAAAACATTTGGGGAAAAGCCACACTAAGGACTGTCAGGTCTAACAGGCACCAAACCGAACTCCTTCCTAAAATGTAATTTGTCTATGAAAGTGAACCAATACTCCGTTCCCATAAAGTCACATTTTGTAGCCTGGCTAAGCTCAAAGACTAAGGGCCTGATTACGAGTTTGGCGGATGGGATACTCTGTCACAAATGTAACCGATATTCCGTCCGCCGTATTACAAGTTCCATAGGATATAATGGAATTGTAATTTGGCAGGCAGGATATCCATCATGTTTGTTACGGAGTAACCCTGTCCACCAAGATTGTAATCAGGCTCTAAGTCTTATGCACGGACATAAGTGGCGAACCAGTTCAAAATAGTTACAGACTCCCTTACCCCAGGAGCCTATTGAAATTTTAACTAATTACTAAAAGCTCAATCATGGCCACTGATTTTTATTAGATAGTATTTGTTTATCAGCTGGCCTGTGTTGTATTACTGCTTCACCTGTTGTGGGCTTGTTGCTGTATTTTCATGTTTTGGCAAGCTCACAAAGGCTACTATTGGGTGGTAGATGGGGCTTTCAAAAAATAAAATAAACTACAACAAGCACTGACAACATTAATTAGTTAGGTACAATGAACAGATGTTTTCTCAGAGCTCATGCACCACAGGGACTGATACAGAATGTGTATGAGCACTGCAATCAGTAGTGTAAGCTATTCTGCCTTAAAAAATAGGCTAAGGGCAGCATTAGAGTGCACGCCTTCCTTGCTTCATAACTGACGTAGCATTCACAGAACTATTACAGAAGGGACAGCAGTCACCCTACACCGCATAGGTAGCACTCAGCCACTACTAATGCAAGTTACTAACTCTCAGAAAACAGGCACACCATGGCATCAGCAGTGCCATGCTGTTGTTGCTCGGATATGAATTTACCTTAAAAAATGAAAAGACAAGATGTGTTTGGCAAAACAGGAACATATTGGTTTCATTAAACCCAGTTCCAGTTACCAGGAGAGTTTCAACAGAATATGTCTGAGGTAAGTCTCTTGGTGTACAAAGTTTTGGCTGTTTTTATACACATCTTGTGAAGTACCATAAAAAGATTTATGCATTCTTTAAAAGGATTTCAGTTTTAACAAGTTTGGTTATCTGATAAGGAGACAGATGACTCTCCACCTCAGGGAAAGCTAGTGTGGGCCAGTGTCTATATGTCGATATGTCTGACATGAGGCACGCTTGATCACTATGTGTGGTGTGCATGTGGTGTCCTGATTGGCTGAGTGTTTCCTACATGTGGCATCTAGCTTTGTGGTATTTTTGTGGAATGTGAGCCTTTGGCCAAACGTGTTTTAGTGGGGCCAATTGCTGCAGACCTGTTTGTGGTACAACTATCTATCTGTGGGATCGATCAAGGGATTCCCTTGGCGTGCATTTATTTTTGGGCTAAGAGACCCCAGCCATAATCTGTTATTCTGTAGGTGTGGGTGCGGGTTGCAGGGCCTGTCTGATCACGTATCTCTGACTCTGGCTTGATGGGGAGGTCATCTTGGGTAAATCCAACAGCAATGGTGCAAGTTCACATGAACTTCTAAAAATAATATTGCAGTCACTGGTGTCATTTTTATCGACATTCGCAACAGCTTGTGTACAGTTGTCATAGCGTACATTGGTATCATTTTTACCAATATTGACATAGTTAGGCATTCCTAGATCATGACATACATTGACATTGCTTTTACTGGTAACAACATTGTTGTTTGTACATGGATTATGTCATAAATTGACATTGCTACTGCCAGTATCATTGCTGTTGTGCAGGCATAGATTATGACATACATTGACATTGTATTTATGAGCATTGACATTATCATATGGGCACAGGTTATGGCATACAGTGGCATTGCATTTATTGGTATTGCCGTGGTTGGGCCTGCACACATTATGGTACTCATTGACATTATATTTACCCATTCCAAAAGTGCAGTTGCACACACAGAGCATGGGCTGCACCAATGCATGTTCCCCTTACTATCACAACAAATGCAGAATGGACATCAGAAGAGAAGGCTTTCCTTTTTGACAGAACTGGTACAACAAATACATTAGCAATGCAATCTTCTTCACCCCATAGAAAGGTTACCACATGGACACCTGTACTGCACACTTCCATCTATCACAGAACAGGAAAACAAGGGGTATCTGCAACACAAGTGCCCCTCACACCCACAGACCAGGTGCATCATTGAAAGCAGCACAGGCCTTACTCCCTCATACAACCAGTACCTTTTCAGGTACCAGCAGAGCAGACTTTTGTCTATGTGCAAATTGTCTATGTTCTCAGAATAAATTCAGTAGGCTATCAGCAGTGAAGGTTTCTCTCTCTTACAGAACAGGTACAGCACGGCATGAACCCTATAATCTTCATCCTCTCAGAGAACAGATGCAACATGGGGAGACTCCTATTAGAGTGTCCCTCCCTCAGAGGACATGTTCCCTTTGGAGAAGCATGGGAATCAGCAGTGCAAGTTTCATTTCCACACACATAACAAGTACATCATGGACATCAGCAGTACCCCCTTCCCCCTCATGAACAGGAGCAGCAAAGCATTAGAAAACTTACCTGCCTCACATATCAGGTACCACATTATCAGTAGTGCAAGCTTCCCTCCCAAATATAACAGGCACAGCATCAGGTTCAGCAGTGCAACCTTCTCTCCCACTCATAGGAGGCCAACCACATGGGCAAAGGGTAAGCAAGATTCCCTCCCTCACTCAATAGGGACAACATGGGCATTTTGAACCTGTGTGCATATTAGCATCTTATTTAGGTTTTATTTGTTTTTTACTTTGCTACTAAAACGAGAAGTGACAGTGTATTTCTGTAGCAAAGGGTTTGTGAGTGAACACATAAATCCAATGCTAGGCCAATTTTCTAAACTCTTGAAGGATTAATTCCAGATCCATGGAACAGGCACACCTGTTCCTGCAGAAACATGCTTGCACCCTCCTTAAGCACAACATAAATCTATAAGGCACATCTCCTTCAGTCATGCTCCCTCCCCCACATAGAACAGCAAGCGCTGTGTTGGAAATGTTCCCTTTCTACATTGTCACCCCAGATTTTTGCCTTCTGTAGCTGAACCATTTTTTGTTGGCATCAGGACTCTGTGCAGTTCCCTCTTGCCATCTAGTGGTAAGTTGTGTGTGCAATCTCTTTAAACATGATAAAAATGGCATATAGATGATTGGTACCTTAAATTTACTTCTAGGTCCCCCTAGTATGTGGTACTACAGGTACCCAGGGCCTGTAAATTAAATGCTACTAGTGAGCTGCAGCAGTCATTGTGCCACCCAATATTGTAGCTCCCTAAAACATGTCTCAGAACTGCCATTGCAGCCTGTAGGGCAGTTTTAAACTGCCATTTCGACTTGGCAAAACAACCCCTTGTCAAGGCACAACTTTCCTTTTAATTCTTCTAAGTCACCCAAAAGATAGGCCCTGCATGCTCATAGGGCAAGGGACACAGTATTTAATAGGTAGGGCATGTATATATTATTTTTTTGCAATTCTTTAATGAAAACGAGAACATGTTACAGATGTACAGTACAGTTCAGAGTACACATTAGAGTGGTAGGAAGGGGAAGAGGGAGTGGGAAGGGGAGGGAGGGGATGGGATGGAGGCGGGATATGAGGGTAATTGTACAGTGGATGTAGTAATTACAACAACCATAATTTGTACATTTTCAGTCATCAGGTGTTGGCAGTGCGGCAACGCCGTTGGGAAAAATGACATGGTCAACCAGTCAGCAAGGGTAAGGGAGGTGTCCTGGATAGGAGATTGGGGTGGTTAAAGAAGTGAGGAGGAAGAACGGAGGCAAGAAATGAGAGGCGTCCCATGTCTCCAGCCTAGTGCACCCCATGGGGCACATGGAATGTGATACCCGGGGCAAGAAACAATGGAGAGAACGGGAGGTGGCGGAGGCCTATGTTATGGGAAGGGGTGAAGGCGTGTCTGAGGGGGAGAGAGGGAAGGTGAAAGAGAAGAAAAGAGATACAGGAAAGAAGAATGAGTAGGGAGAGGATGGTATAGGTGTAGATAAAGGAAAGAGGGGTTAGGGCGGGAACTAGGAGGAAAGAAGGGAGAGGAGGGATCTGTGGGAAGAGAGAAAAGGGGAGAGGTAAGAAAAGAGGTGCAGAGAGGGTGGGGGACAGGGTGAGGATGTAGAGCCTAGGTCCCCCGGTAGTCCGCCAAGAGGGACAGCCATGAGCGACAGGCATACGGATACAACCGCTTAGGGTTGTAAGGATGAATTGATGATATATTTAAGGATCATCTTGTAGAAAAGGTGCCCATGTCCACATGAACACCTCTGATTGATCTTGCATGTTGTAGATTACACGCTCCTGTATCACTGTCTGTATCATCGCCACCGTACAGTCCTCTTGTGATGGAGGCGTGGAAAACCGCCATTGGCGGAGGATGTGTATTATGGCAGTTGCCAGGGCAGTGTGTAAAGGCGGAGCTGCAGGCGGGATAGCTTTGATGAATTCCCCATGTCGTGAAGGAGAATCAAGGAGGGAGAGGGGGAAGTCTTAATGTCATGAATGCCCCTAGAGTATTCCCGACGGCCATCCATACATGCTGGATTGAGGGGCATTCGCAGAGTATATGGGTAAGATCACGTCGGGTGGTCAGACATCTACAACAATTCATGTGAGGGAGCAGCCCCACACTGCAATTTCGCAGGGGTTCAATGCCATTCGTGGAGCGTCTTGAAGAGGCAGAACTTTGATCGCACCCCACGAGCGCCCTTATCCAGGGCTTCCAGGATAGCAGCCCAGTCATCCTCCTAGAGTGCTATCTGTAAGTGGGTCTGCCATTTGATGCAAAGACTATGGAGAAGGGGCTGTGAGAAAAGGTGGCGCAGGACATGTATATTTAACATTTTACATGCCCTGGCAGAAAAAAGGAAAGTTGTTATTTCATTGTGGCAAGGCTGCCCTCCCATAGACTAACATCGGTTTATCACATAACATTTAATACATACTAAATATGATTTGGGAGCAGCGAGAGAACTACTTTTTCTACTCATTTTGTTTGTAATTAAAAATCCTCTTTCGTGATAAAATCAGCCTTTAGAAAGTTGTCATTTCCCTACCTAAAGTTTATGGGGCTTTTTCGTGAGTGTCCATCTGCCCTTGGGCTGTTCATGACTCCCCCACTGGGAAATGTGTATTGGGGCCAGAGAGTGGACAAAGGCCCTGGATGTGGAGTGGAGTGAATCTTCCTGATAGAATGGCTGGGGAGGAGCTGTGCCCTACCCTGATTACACTTCAAAGGGACCTGCCTCAGCACACACAAAGTGACCTGACACCAGTCTTGCTCCTGCCATTTGATTCGCTAGCCAGGCTGAAACAAAACCAGGGAAGAGGGGAAAACTGGACAGAATTAGTTTTTGGGACAGACAAAGGCCCCTCACCCACAGGCAGGTACTGGACATAAAAGTGTCAGTTCCAGAACCTAACATCAGAACACTCCTGGACCTGTGAAGATCAGAAGGAGGACTGCCCTGCTGTCTGAGGATCCTGAAGGGAAATTGGACCTGCTTGTGTTGAACCAAGGACCCCAGAAGTGACTCCAAGGTCCAGCTGGCTGACCTCCTGTTTGAGTTATAGGGACCAAACAAGCTCGACCTGACCTGGTCACCACTGCTAGTCTTTCTGGGAGTGAGTACTGACCCCCAAATTCTTTATTCAATTTTTTGGACCATTGGATGATGTCTGAGTTCACCCTTCCCTACCTAACTGAAGGTTTCAACGTATCCGATGCAGAGTCCCGCTGAGGCACGCAACTCCTCACTGAAAGCTTCACTGGATCCGACACAAAGCCAACAGAGCCCCGCAAGCCATGTAGCTCCTCACCAAAGGCTTCACTGGATCTGACGATGAACCCCACAGAGCTGCATAGCTCCTTACCAAAGGGTTCACTGGTTTCAACGCCGAATGACGTAGAGCCCCACTGAGACGCAAAGCTCGCAACTAAGAGCCTCACTGGATCCAACACAGAGACCTGCAGGGCCATGCCCCACAGTCCTCAAATCAAACGTAGAAGGTAAAACTCCCAGCAGGATGAACCTGGTCCTAAATCCGCCCGTGTTCCATTGAGGGCTGGCGTGCCTCTTAACACAGTTTTAACCTAAAACGTTCAGAATTCAAATCTCCAGTTCTGCCTTTTGGATTTTTGTCATTTTGGTGACATTCTATTATTAAAATATTCTCTATTTTCCCTCAATTGGTTTAGGGTTTTTCTTGTGTTGTGTTTTCACGTTAACGCTGTTTGAGTGCTCCCTCAAAAACGACATATTGCCTCTAAGTTAAGACTAATTTCTTTGCACCAAGCTACCAAAGGGTTACGCACAGGTTTATTTGGTGACTTGAGTTGTTCACCCTGTCAGGGATTAGGATCATTTCTTGAAGTGTTTTCTCTCCCCTCTCAACAAATAAACCAATATCTTAACCCCGGGCACTGCCTGACACAGCATTGGAGTTCCAAAGAGAACTGAGGTCTTTTGGTATCACAGAAGAGGCTAAGCACACAATTGCCATGGACTAGACCACAGTCTCAGCAGTCACCGGCAAGGCTTGCCCACTTTACCTGCACCAGTTGAATATTTTCACAGTCCACATGGACTCAATACTTAATGCTTCAGCGGCAGCAATCTGCCAGACCCTGATCCCAGCTGTAACTATCCCTATTCACCTCAAATCCCTTCCAGAAACTACCTGGTCTAATTAGCCACAAACCTGCCAACAATTCCACTGGGGGCAGCTGAGTAACTCGAAGGGTTCTTGGACAAGGTACAATCTGTGTTAACTCAATCAAAGACAGCTGCTACTCTCTCCTGACCTCTTTACCTAAGTCTGCAGAATTATGAAACAGAGCACTGTACTCAGAGCAAAGACTATCTGGTCTGCTCCTACACCTACCACCATAACCACAACTAGCCCCCTACAAAAACCTAGCTAAGACTCCATCGTCTGACTCCTCGCTCACCTCCTCCCCATCAAGATACACCATGCCTGTCTGCCTGAACATTGAAGGTACCAGTGGTTAATTTGAAAAAGGATATGTGCCAGGGCTCTCATCAGGAGGCAGATTGGACCAGCCCATTTCTTCTTTTAGCACAGCCTAAAACAGAACCAACTACTAACCATGAAAGTGGGGAGATGATGATGTGTAATGGATAGAGCTGCTGATTGAAGAGCTGGGGAATCAGGTTCGAGTTTCGAGCTTCGGCTAAACATCATATGATTCTGGACAATTCACTTAATCTCCCCGTAAATGAATGTGTCCTTAATTGGTGCTCATGAAAGCGCAGGTGTTGATGACTAAGTGCCGGTACGAGCAACGGAAACCAGTGGCTCAAATTAAGCACTGAAAGGTAGACAAAGTTAAGAGAGCTAGGCCACAGGCATGATGGTTGCATGGACTAGTTGGGATATAGTCAAGCATTGGGAGATGGAAGATAGACCCTATCCCAAGGTTGTAGTGTAGAAAGGGCCTCATTAAGGCCAAATGTGAATGTGTAGGCTGGTATGGTGATGAGCAGCCATGCAACAGAAGATGGTCATCGGAAGGGACCTCGGGCCGTGACCATGCAGACTAGACAATAAGACCAGTTTATGAGCAGGTAGGAGACTGGTTGAGTCATGGGAGTATGGTGGCAAGACAGGTTAAACCAGGTAGGCAGGCGAATGCTCAGGCTGCCTCCTTGTGGCAGGAAGTTATATAGGCGCCATTTGGGTCTGGCAAGTCTTGATTCATGCAAATTGAGCTTGTGCCACAAGGGCCATTTTGTGAATGAGGTAGCAGACAACACAGTGCACTCTGTTCCTTTTGGAGCGACATGTGAGGAAGCCAGCTAATCCCTGTGAAGGCTACCATTTCGATACCCATACCAATACAAGCAAAACATAAAGAAGGCAATCAAGGTGATGCTTTGACTCCTGTACAAATAGAATGAAAGGTTAGGGCACTAGAATAAGATTATATTATTATTAATATCTTTTAAGAACCTTAATTTAATTTTTTAGCAATTAAAGGTTCAGAAAATGCAAAACAGCAACTAATTACAACAAGCATTCACCTGTTAGAACAAGAAGCTGTCAAATACAACTAGGCATCAATACAGTGCAGCCCTTTCCTAAAATATGTCATGTATAACCTTTGTGGCATATAGAGACGGGCGAGCCAGTGAAATCTCAAGCCAGATGCCTGACTCTGGCTCAGCTCGAGATTCTCTTCAGACTTTGAGCCCAAAACGAACTCTGTGGGAATGCAACCTAGTGACTAGATCTGCCGACTCAGGAACATAAGGAAGCAGGTTTGTATGTCGTCAATCTGGGCAAATCTTCCTTTGGCGAAAATGAAACCTGTAACTTAGGGCCTGATTACGAGTTTGGCAGTCTTGGAGCGGGCCACCACACCAGGGCACCAGTCCAAGACCACCAAACCCGTAGTCGCCCACCATATTCTGATTGTAATACAGGCCAGGTGGTCCTGTGACTGGCCCACAGAGGTGTCTTTCAAAGGCTCATATGTGAGCCTTAGAAAGGCAGCACCGTGGGACTGCCACAGCTCATTCCTGCACGGCATGGACTGTGAAATCCATGCCGCGCTAGAATAGCGGGTGCATTCAGGCAAGGGGGCACACCATGTGCCCCCTGCATGCATTCCCTGGTCCAGAGCCACCAGGGGCCCCAGTAGGGCCCCCTTAGTTTCCTCACTGCCACACTTTTCATGGCGGGCTCACCGCCATGAAAACTGCAGTGGTGCGGAAACTCGTAATATGCTTGGTGGTGCCGCAGCGGCACTGCCAGCATATTGCGGGCTGCAGACCGCTGCAAGACCACCAGGGATCGACGGATCCCTGTCAGTAGCAGTCGTCCTATGGCGGTCTGACTGCCAAACTTGCAATATGGTGGTCGGACCGCCGGTGTGGTGGTAGCCACAACTCCGTCACGGGTTTGGCGATCCATCGGACAGCCAAACTCGTAATGACCCGCTTAGTCTGGATCTGTTATGAAGAGCTTTTGTGTCCCGAGGCAAAGTTTGTGCTAAGTAGAACTGCTGAATAAGGAAACTCTGCACATGTACTGAGGACAGGCTAACCATGATCTATCATCCTGCTACAAGATATTTCATGAATGCCTTGCAGTAGAATACTTTCATTGTGAGATCTATGGAAATAAGACTGTAAATGTCATATCATTAAATTTTAAATTCTGATTTGTTCTCTTCATGGGAACCATTGGGAGTCATTCTTCACTGAACAAATCATATGTTTTAATTGTGCATTGCTGAGCTAGTTAGATCCAGATACTCCTTCCTGCTCACTAGAGACTAGACCTCTCTGCATGAGCTCAAAGAGTTAGATACCTGAGCAAATACATTCTCACTTACCAGACTGAATGGTTATTTTATTCTACCTTTTAGAAGCTTTACTTGTGGATGCCTAGTGCTTGACTTCTCTCATGAATTTTTCTGGTTTCCTGCAGCTTAGGGAATTTTTCCTTCATGGGAAACCGAATGACGACTCTTAGCTTTTTGGTTTGTATTTATCAGTTATGATTTGAATTATATAATGAATATGTTTATCTTCTGACCATTTATCTTTGATAACCTTTAACTTATTTCAGATTGTAACTTTGCTAATCTGCTGATAAACCTTCATGGTTTGCAGATCTACTACCTTGTGGGGCCTAATGTGCTTCACTGTCTTTGATATATTGTTGATTTGTTGATGTTAAACCTCATCCTGAGATTAAAGGTTCATCTGCTTGAGTGCAGCATGCACTTGAGTTTGCATCAAGATTGCTGTAAATCATATCCCACTGCAACAACTACATATTTTAATGCCTATATACATTACTGCAGAGACAACCAAAATATTGGGGCCTTCAAATGTATAATTCATAACTATTTTATATTTATCAGATTTACCTTATATTCCTATACTATCCCAAATTCCTTGGCCTCCACTTCCGGGGAGACAATTGCCTGGTTGAAGCCAAAAGCCAGTGTCACCGCCATCACAAGCTGGTTGGGGAGTGAAATTCTGTGAGATGGCGGTCACTCCAGTTTTGGCTTCATCTGATGCTGAAGATTAGGAATAAGTGCAACAAGCAGAGCACAGTGATATTTGAAGGAGTTGGAATAAATGGTCATTGTATGTTGGATGATAACTGAAAGTAATGCAGAAATGAAGGTGAGAAACCAATTGCTCCAGTGTGGCCCAGACAAGATTGATTTGCTATAAAATTGGACATATTACCGTACAGGCTACCTCAGAACATTCTGGAGAAGGATGTCTTTACTTCAGAGCCGTGAAAAAGCAGCCAGCATTACCATGTTACACGTGTCGAATGTGGCTGTACTGTACATGATGAATTTGTCTTTTACTAATTGGTGATTTTTTTCTATATATGTAAATATTCAAATTTAGGACTTTATTGGATGATCTTTCATAAAAGATAGAATGACCAGTTTATATTTTTCTAAAGAAAGAAACAAATATTTGTCAGACAATTTTTCAATAAAGAAAATATAAATGAGATTATATGTAATGGTCCATTAACAATGAATTGCAGTGAAAATGTTTTGGGCTCCCTACTAGTTAATGAATATGGATGCCTTACTTATCTGTCAGATAGGTTACTGACATAGCGGGTAGCAGCAAGCCCTTGGCCGATAGGCTAACGATACAATGCATATGTAGGTGAGAACATTATATAAGAAGTGAATCTTCCAAAACCTTCCAATGTCAATCTCAATTTGTGTGGATGCATTGTACAGATACTTGCCAACTGAGAATGCAGTGGTACTTGGAACCTTTATAATACAAGTTACCTCTGAAACTATTCACCCAGGGAAGTACATGGAGGTGTGACTTGCATGGATCATGCATATTTCAATCCTCATAATGCTTTGCAAACATTGCAATAAAAGCACACTACGACCATACCAACCCCAAACATGTTATGAGAACGTGAGACTCTGAGAAACACATAGAAGTGTTACTTTTTGTAGTTGAACTACTGTGCATGACCTATAATGGTATGTAAATATAACCCACTAACTGGGGGGTGGGGGGCGGAGCTTGCCCGGGCAGCGAGATGGCTGCTTGTTGAGAGGGCTCCGCCAGCCAAGATCACGATCTGGCTAGAATCAGGGCAACACGGTCTAAGAGGCTCACAGATGTGGGTCGCCTTAACCCATGACTCACCAGTGCTGATGGTGGAGCAGGTGGTAACTCCGCTGAGCGAGCAGTGCTGACAGTAGAGACAGCGCCGAGAGGGAGCCCGGCAGCCGCGTTGCCTGGCCTGTGCGTGGCACCGAGACCGCGGGCTGCGGTGAATGAAGATGCCGCGCTAGTACGGGCGTGGGCAGTGGCATCCTGACAATCGAACACGTGAACCAGAGGCCTACGAGCATTCTGTGGCCACCCCCACCTCTCATAAGGAGGCAATTGGACCCGGCAAAAGGAGCTTGTAGGTGGGGGAGCGCTGTGGCAGAATCTCCTTTCCTCCACGCCTGCCCGCCCGCCCGTTTGCAGCGCTGTATGGAGGGCCCGGGCCTGTTGTGACTGTGGGACTGCTGCCTGGCAGTAGAGTGAGGTGATCCCCATGTGGCATTGCACTCCCAGTTGCCCGATGGTAATGTGAGCGGGTGGACACGGGAATGAACATTGACAGGACGGAAGTTGCCCCCGTGCATGAACATTCTTCTGGTCAGCTTGGCATGGAGGTTGGGGCGGCATGGCTGCTGCTCTGCGGTGCCATGGAGAGGGAGCCCAGCCTGCCTGGGGTCTACTGTGCCTGAGTGAGCGGCGAAACTCAGTGGAGGTGAAGTGTGTGGCCCCTAGGTACTGGGGCTGCCAGGTGACTTGCAAGGATTAGATGGGGGTGGAGCTGCCCGGTGGACCGGTGTTCATTGGAAGAGCCCCCCCCCACTGAGATGGATATCAGAGGTAATCTGGCCCTAGCCCTGTTGCTATGACTGCACAAATGGGGGTGTTGGGGCCCAACAATGTTGCTGGAGTGCGGCCCCAGTGTGAATATACTGGTGAGCCTGTGGTGCTGTTTCTGGGGCTTGTGTGCTGGGGCGGGCCCCTGGGTCTCAATGCCAGTTGGACCTCTACCTGGGGCAATATCAGTCAGCCTGCTGAGGGGAGTCGGGATCTTTGCCCCATGGATTGAGGCGGCAGGGGCAGGATCGCTAGCTGTGCTGTGCTTTGCTGGTCTGGGGCTACGAGACACCGTGGCGGAGAACCTCGCGGGAGGAGGCCTCATCATGGGAAAAAGCAACAGCAAATAAATGAGGCTCCAATTTTACAGTAGGCACAGTACCAGGTAGGGCGAGCCTGGCACACGCTCCAAAGCATCCCCTGAGCTCACTGATGGTCAGTCGCAGCCTGTTGTGGATATCAAGGAGATCCTGGTCGAGGTCCGTTCCAGCCTGCAGGCTATAGACACTAAGTTAGATTTGCTTACCAAACGACTGGAACATCTCAAGCAGAGGGTAGATAGGCATGATGACGGCCTTGACCAACTTGAGCAACGAGTATCTGACACGGAGGATGTGCAGGCAGAGGCAAGGGAGCAATTGTTGAAAATGGACATGGTCTTGGAGGTGATCAGAGCCAAAAATGGGGACCTCGAGGCACGCTTCTATCAAAATACCCTTAGAATCATGGGCCTCCCAGAGTCAACCAACATCACAAGAATAGAGGACTTCATTGAGAGCATGCTAAGAGTCGTGTTTGTGGAGGGATTTTCAGCCATGTTTGCAGTAGAGTGTGCCCATATGTCCCTTGGGCCCAGACCTCCCCCCGGGGCTCATGCCAGGCCGGTGGTGGCACGGCTGCTGAACTATCGGGACCGAGACACGGTGCTGCAACTGGCCTGAGAGCACAGCAGGATTCAATATCTGGGCAATGCCATTTCTTTCTATCCCGACTTCACTATCACGACACAGGCGGCCACGTGCGAGTTCACCCCAGCAAAATAGATATTGCAAAATGTTGGGCCACTTATGCAATGATTTACCCAGCACGTCTGAAAGTAACATGGGAGGGCAAGCAGCACTTTTTTAATGATGCTAAAGCTGCCTAGCAACTTCCAGTGCACGGGGGCTCACCTAGGTCTCCCCATCAAAATGGCCTGATCCTACACGGAGTGATAATGATGGTTTTCACATAAATTGCAGTAAGGAAAGAGTTTAATTGCGAGCTATGTGATACTATGTCGCCAACTGTGTTGCATTGTAATTAGGTTTTGATAACATTGTCAATTTAATTGCCACCTGCTTAGGTCCTAGCACAAATGTGCATACATGATGAATGAGCGGTGAACACATAAGATGTGCTATTGCTCTGAACAATCTGTTTGTTACAACTAATTTCGGCCCCCATACCACTTTGGTAGGGGTGTATGCCTGGATTCGCTCTGCCCCACAGGATCAGTCTCTTAATAGTCGATTTTTATTGTGGGTTTTGGGTGGGATGGGGGTAGGTGCATGACCAAATTGGGTGGTTGGTGTGGGTTGGGTGGTAGGGGGCTGTTTTTTGTTTGAGCACTGGACGATGTAAATACTGAATTGTGCCGGCACTCCGCTTGTGAGGTGGCATCCTGGATTATTCACATCATTACATAGCTATGCGGACAGATGCCCTGTATTAAATTTCTTACATGGAACATTTGCGGTATTAATGACCCGCCAAGTCTTTGCTTATATCCTACGACACGCAATAGACATATGCTTGTTTTAAGACTGACACCTCACTGAGGGCTCTGAATCTAGGCTCAAGTCCAATTGGATAGGTGAGAAATATACCTCCCTGTACTCTCACTATAGCCGGAGGGTTGGGATAGTCATCAGAAAAGGGTTGGAGTGGCGCATGCACAGGGTTAAGTGAGTCGCAGGGAGGGTATGTGCTTGTCGCGGGCGACCTCATGGGACATCCTATTAGAATAATACCAGCGTTTAGACTGAACATAGACGACCCCCAATTTGTTATAGACGTTTGGAGGCAGGCTAAGTCACCAGGGTCGGATGCAAGCTTATAGGGGGTGACTTCAAAGTAAAACTAGACCCCACGAAGGACAGGGACAGCACCTCCAGACGCCCTCACCCGCGGGCTGCTGCTCAACTAAGCCTGCTCATGAGCGATTTTGACACACATGATATTTAGAGATCCAGTAACACAGCACGTAGGGAAGGTACATGCATAAATACCTCACACTCTACCTTGTCGCGTCTGGATTACTGGTTAGTGTCACACGATGTTGTGGCATGGTCGGTACGGTATCACATTTTCTGTGCACTCTTGCAGAGCACGCACCAGTACTTCTAGAATTACAGCTGCCAGGCGCTCCGTCCCGGGCCTTCACATGGCGACTGCCGTCGTGTGCATTATGTGACCAGGTATTTTGGGAAGAAATTATGCAGGCTATCATGGCATACTTTGAAAACAATGATATGGAGGA
>CAWUFW010031680.1:0-15134 GCA_963921515.1 Calotriton arnoldi | reverse complement strand
TATATACGTGACAGACTTGGCGAGGGTCATCAAATCCCACGGTATGGGCCTAACGTCTTACGCCGACGATACACAACTTGTGCTAGCGGTACACAATGACGGAGGGGCAGTGGCGGCAAACTTTCAAGAGGGAATGCTGGCCATTAGTGCATGGATGGCAAACAACTGCCTCAAATTAAACTCAGACAAGACGGAGGTGATGATCTTTGGTAATCTCTCCCCTAGCTGGTCCCCTACTTGGTGGCCAGCCAAGCTAGGCTCACCCCCGTCCCCCGTCACAAAGGTCAGAAATCTGGGTGTTATTTTCGACGACAAACTGTCATTCATACACCACGCCAACGCAGTTGTCTATTCTTCCTTCCATGTCATCAGTATGATAAAAAAACTCTTACCTTTTCTCCCAGTCAGCGCCGGCAGGACTCTTATCAGTACATTGGTTATGTCAAAGGTTGACTATTGTAATGGTCTCCTTATCAATGCCCAGGAAAGGGTCCTAAATAAGTTGCAACTGGTGCAGAACGCAGCCCCCAGGATTCTGTCAGCCACCCCCAAGTTTAAACCAATATCCAAGGTGGTGCGACAGCTCTACTGGCTACCCATCAGGAGCAGAACCAAGTTCAAGGCACTATGCATAGCATACAAGGCAATCCATAACACAGGACCTGAGTTTCTGAAGAAAACTCTCTGCTCCTATATGCCCAGCAGACCCTTGCGCTCATCAGCAGCGAACCTGCTGATTGTTCCCCGAACCAAGAAAGCTTCATGGGGCGACAGAAGATTCACTGTCGCTACTACCAGACTATGGAACAGGCTCCCCCTTCACATTAAGACTAGTCCCACCCTGCTTACCTTCCGGAAACAAGTAAAGACCTGGCTCTTCAACCAATAAGCCACCCGCTCCTGGCCTTCCCTCTGCCTTAGTCCTCAGCGCCGAGACACCTAAGGGGATTTGCGCGCTTTACAAGTTGCTTAAATAAATAAAATAAAATAAATAAGTAGTAATTTTTACCTCTCTGCTATCCAGCACTTTCCCTACTGTTGCATTCAATGGAGTGGAAATAGTAATTTTTACCCCTACGCTATCCAACATTTTCCCTACTGTTGCACTCACTGGAGTGGGAATAGTAATTTTTACCCCTCCTCTATCCAACAATTTCCCTAATGTTACACTCTTTGGAGTGGGAATAGAAATCTTAGCCACTCCGCTATCCAACACTTTCCCTACTGTTGCACTCATTGGAGTGGGAATAGTAATTTTTACCCCTCCGCTATCCAACATTTTCCCTACTGTTGCACTCACATGAGTTAGAATAGTAAATTCTAATTCCTCCGCTATCCAACAATTACCCTAATTTTGCACTCACTGGAGTGGGAATAGTAATTTTCACCCCTCCGCTATCCAACACTTTCCCTACTGTAGCACTCATTGGAGTGGAACTAGTAATTTTTACCCCTCCGCTATCCAACATTTTCCCTACTGTTGCACTCACAGGAGTTGGAATAATAAATGTAATTCCTCCGCTATCCAACACTTACCCTAATTTTGTCTTACTGGAGTGGGAATAGTAATTTTCAGCCCTCCGCTATCCAACACTTTCCTTACTGTTGCACTCTTTGGAGTGGAAATAGTAATTTTTGCCCCTCCATTATCCAACACTTTCCCTACTGTTGCACTCATTGGAGTGGTAATAGTAATTTTTACCCCTCCGCTATCCAATATTTTCCCTACAGTTGCACTCACAGGAGTTGGAATAGTAAATTTAATTCCTCCGCTATCCAACACTTACCCTAATTTTGCACTCACTGGAGTGGGAATAGTCATTTTCACCCCTCCACTATCCAACACTTTTCCTACTGTTGCACTCTTTGGAGTGGGAATAGTAATTTTTACCCCTCCGCTATCCAACACTTTCCCTACTGTTGCACTCTTTGGAGTGGGAATAGTAATTTTTACCCCTCCGCTATCCAACATTTTCCCTACTGTTGCACTCACTGGAGTTGGAATAGTAAATTTAAATCCTCCGCTATCCAACACTAACCCTACTTTTGCACTCACTGGAGTGGGAATAGTAATTTTACCCCTCCGCTATCCAACACTTTCCCTACTGTTGCACTCTTTGGAGTGGGAATAGTAATTTTTGCCCCTCCGCTATCCAACACTTTCCCTACTGTTGCACTCATTAGAGTGGGAATAGTAATTTTTACCCCTCCGCAATCCAATATTTTCCCTACTGTTGCACTCACAGGAGTTGAAGTAGTAAATTTAATTCCTCCCCTATCCAACACTTTCCCTACTGTTGCACTCTTTGGAGTGGGAATAGTAACTTTTACCCCTCCGGTATCCAACACTTTCCCTACTGTTGCACTCTTTGGAGTGGGAATAGTAATTTTCTCCCCTCTGCTATCCAACACTTTCCCTACTGTTGCACTTATTGTATTGGGAAATGTAATGTAATGTTTTAATTTATTATAGAATGTTTTTTTAATTTTAAATTATTGATATATACATATATATTTTATTTTTATATGATTTTAAAGTTTAAAAATTAAATAAAGATAATAGTTAATAAATTATTTTTAAGTAAATATATGTATATGCATACAGTTTTATGTTTGTGTGTTTATATTTTTTAAATTAAGTTTATTTGTTATATTTAGTTAAAATGTATATTAAATGTAATTTATTTTGTTAAAAATAATATTAATATTTAATATATTTACTATATATTATTTTATTTTATATATATTTTTAAATCGATATTTTTTACATCTATATTTTTTACCTCGATATTTTTGATTCAATATTTTTGTACTTACCTGTGAAGGTACTGGAGTCGATATTTTTGCAGTCGATATTGTTTTTCGATATTTAGAACATCGATGTTTGTTTGTGAACCATAATTTTGTATATATTCCGGGGTCCGCGCGCATGGGCGGGAATATTCAGTGCTTATGACTTTGATGAGGATACCCCTGGAAGAGAACTAGGGTTACAGGTAAGTAACTTATCCTTACTACCAACCATTCCCCACTCTCCCCATAGTACACAACCCAGACTTTGTGGCAGGCACTCTCAATGCTCGTTTTGCAGACTGGGTAGGAGGGCACCCCCTTTACTGGGCAACTATTTTTACGATGGAACCATTCTGGACCGGCAAACTTGTAGGCAGCGCTTCCACTTGACCTCGTTTGATGAATTCCGGCTTAACCAACTGCTTCACTAGGCCGACTCACCCACAGTGAAGGCCAGGGGTGGTAGAACCTAGACGCCCTTTGAACAACTTTTTGTGCAGGGGTTCACCAAGAAGAACATTACCCGCCTGTACTTAGTCTTCTTTGATCTCTTTCAGCCACAACTACATTCATATCAGTCACAGTGGTAACAAGATTTGGGTACTACTATTTCTGACGATGTTTGGCAGAGGTTGTGGGGACAGGCGGCCAAGACCTCTATCTGTCTGCAACACAAGGCCAATTCTTACAAACGTCTTACACGATGATACTTCAGTCCAGTTCGGTTGCATGCCATGGTGGGAACTCCTGACCTCTGCTGGGAGGGCTGCGACTCTAGAGGCACTTATATGCATACGTTATGGGAATGTGTACCTGTCAAATGCTTTTGGGCGGAGATGCTTTTACTGATCTACCAGATTTGTTCAGTGACCCTACCAATGGACCCCTTGGTGCTGTTAATTAGAGAGGCTGAGGAAGATTCTACCTATTCAGACACAACCCCTCGGGGCAATTTACTCACCTTCTTTCTACTGGCGCCTAGGCATTACAATAGCTAACACCTTGAAGGCCCCTCCTGCCTAGTTTGGCTTTGTGGTGGGCTAAGGTCTGGCACACTTATGCTATGGAACGATTGACTGCTTTGGCTGCAGACAAGATGTCTAAATTTAAGCGCATCTGGCTGCCCTTTAAGACGTATGTCAAGAGAGACAGGGCAAAGGTGAACCCCACCATCATTGCACTCCCTGTTTAAGCCTTTCAGGATCTGAAAGCGACTTGAAGAAATGGCCGGTGCTTCTTTTGGAAAGGTAAACTGCTGACAAGGGGAACATTTAAGCCAAGATATACGATGTAGAAGCTGTTAGGATGGCCAATTGGTGGCATCTAGAATCAAAATCTGTTATTTATACCCAAGTTTTTTTAATGGAATGAAGCCAGTGAGAAATTCAAATGTAAGACAAGCACATCAATTGATTGAATCATAAAGTGAACTGTATTCACAAATTATACAAAAGGGTTCAGAGTACAATAATATCCAAATATACATTGACAATGCACAGAGGCTAAGCCCACCTATCTGTTCCATTTTTTGATTTAATCATCAATGCTGAATTTATTCTTCATGATAGATGGACATTTTATATTGATCTTGTCATAAATTGAAGGACTTCACTAAAGACAAGCTGCTGCTGCCATGGTCTTGCAGGAGGAATAGACTAACTTTATTTCTGTCCCTCATGCCGATGCATGTTTAAAATAAACATGCTGGCAGAGAGAAGAGCTGCATATACTCCAGTGGCTCACTGAGTAAATACAGAGGACTCAGCGAGCCTTTTTTAATCATCATACCCCTCTGCCCCCAGCAGATCCTGCTTTGAAACTTCAAAGCAGTTATAAATCCAACTGCCCGAAGCAAGAGTCATCTCGATATACGAGTGCTGGCAGGGGAGGCATCAACAGCTGCTGATGGCATTCAGACTGTTGTAGGCAATTTCAGAGGGCAGAAAAGAGAAACAACATCGTCTTGCCTCCCATGAAGGTGGCTCCCTCAAATCTGCAGTAGCTATGCTGCCTACAGCAATCTAAGGGCCACAGAGATCACTAGACAATATAGCCAACTGATGCTGCTGGATCCACACTCAGCTGGCCCGTGAAGACAACAAGCATTCAACTCCACATAAGTCAACACAACGCCACATGTGTCATACAATTCCACAACACACAAATCCACACCGCATAATTCCACAACACATTTCAACATCTCATAGTTACACGCCACACAATTCAACTCTACATCATTTCACTCCATGCCACATAATTACAATACTACACATTCAACTCCACATATTTCTGCTCCGCTCCATGCCACATAATTCCACTTCACATAATACCACTCCACTTCACATAATTCCACTCCAAACCACATAATTACACTTTACGCAACACACTTCAACTCCAAATAATTCCACTCCACATAATTCCTCTCCAACCTACATAATTACAGTTCTTGCCTCATAATTCCACTCCAAATATATCAACTCAACACCATGCCACATAATTCCACTCTACATAATTCCACTCCACACCATGCTATATTGTTGTTTAGTTCCCACTAATCCGTAAGATCGGCGCGTTTGTTGACTACATAAACTCTGGTTGAGGTGCTTAGACTGATTCCATGCACCCCCATAGTATATGTTGGCCTGGAGACCATCTAGCTCACAGTGCCACCATAAGCCCCCCTAACCTAAACAGGGAGCAAATGGTTTCTGGCAACTACTGAACATGACTACCCTGACCCCTCAGGGATCGTGGTAACAGATCTATAATCCTTTCGCCTAGTTACTCGTGCACTCAGAGAACTATACAAAGAATACACAATGGGACGTTCTTCAATATATTTATTGAACCAACATTATTCTTGTATAAAATACATGTGCTGAAAGAAGCAAATGAAAGTGATTACAAGCACCAAAATAGTAAATAGCAGGTATAGTTCCACCATGGTGCTAAGAACACTGTATATCTACAGGCATATAAAACAAGGTGGTAATCAAGTGTACTCCTACTATGCAATCCCTACTCTATGTGCGCCTAGAGTGTATGTTGGTGTAAAGCCAAGAATCCCCCCACAGGATGATCCAACTACATTACCTGGCGGGACTGAATGTAGGACCCCGTCTTGGTTTACAAACTGGACACCCCTCATGGAGATGTTAGGCAGCTTCTTGGCAAAGCCTCAGCATAAAGGAACCCACAATGTCATCTCAAGTGTCTCCTCTTACTAACCCCGGAAATGCTTCTTTATTTATAATAAAAAGCATCCTTGTGATGTATATGCAGATTAATATTATTATGGATATACAGATGGCCTGACACCCCGTGGACGAAGATAGAACAACATTTGTACAGCATGCGTAAAGGTCTTTTACTCAGTGTTCGAGACATCATGATAATCTTGCGTGAGGCCAGTTGTATAAGCAAAGCTGTTTCAGAGAAACTAATCCACCATTGTCACACACGCAAATATGTGCAAAAGGACAATGTAAGAAAAT
The DNA here is from genome assembly GCA_963921515.1 of Calotriton arnoldi. NCBI lineage: Eukaryota > Metazoa > Chordata > Amphibia > Caudata > Salamandridae > Calotriton > Calotriton arnoldi. The sequence continues at coordinate 8,847 of CAWUFW010031680.1, read as the reverse complement.
GTACAGCGTTGATACATGGGCCTAATCCAGGCAGATAACACCCGCTCCTCATACTAAAAGTCGACCTAAAGGTATCTAAAAAGCAAGCAGGCCATATAAAATCATAAAAACTGTACAATCTAAAACCATTATAAAATCACTTAAAGTAATTTGTGGAAAAAAAGTAAACTCTTAAAAAGGCCATCGTACAGTTTGAAATACAAAGCACACAGAAAGCCAAGGTGTCTAGAAGTAAAGAAATAGAGAGAGAGGAAAAAATCATCATTTTGTTTAAAAAACAGGCCATATAGTTCCCGCCAAATGGAATGGACAATTGTTTATGTGTTCTGAATGGTAGTTGCAACATCGCCGTTGCCAAACAACCACAGACGACGTTCCCAAAGGCGCATGTCGAAGCAGGTTTATAGAGCAAAGGTGGATCCATCCAGTCCCCAAAGCAGCCGCAGAGGGAAGGACTACATCCTGTAAGCGTTCTCCAGAGCCAGTATCCGGTTCAGTAGGAGCCTAAGCATCCCGGGTTGGCTCGAAGAATGCGTTCAGCCGCAAAGGAATACTCTGGGGACAACTATACCAATGGGCCTTTAAAGGGTCCATTAGTACTTCAATGTCCAATGGCACAACCAATTGCGGTCCGAGGCAGAAATCCAGTTCACATTCATGACTGCAAAGCAGACAGCGGAATACAGGTTGTACGCAATGGGGCCACACAGGCCTGAATGATAAGAACCAATGCTCATTCAGTTCCCGAAGCTGAGGTGTGCTGAAGCAGTGTAGCATGTGCTCACGGCATAGCAGCACAGGCAGTGCTTTCTCCATTCCGGTTTGAACTGGGACGCCCATTGCAGAGCAAGAAAATTAAAATAATAATCCCCGCTACAAATAGCAGGACAAGCGGTAGACCTTCAAAAACGCTTCTGAGTGTATAAATGATGTTCTGATGGATACATCTGCCTGTGGATTCCTCACCTTATGAATTCCCTCCTTGCGCAGCATTCCACGTAAACCTTTCTACTCAGCTCTCCCATGTCGACGAAGACGTCACAAAGTACAGCTCTGCACGCGACTCCGAATGACGTCATCGGAGCCATTAGAAGACCTTGTCGGCGGGCTGACGTCAGTTCCCTTTTTCCACGCCATCGACGCATAACGGTTTTTTCCAGGGCTCTTTATTTCTGGGAGTTTCTTTGTTGCAAGTCGTAGTGTCTTTGTAGCAGCGACTATGGCTACTCAGAGAAAATCTGGTTTCTAGCCATGCAGGGAATGTGGGGGCCAGATGTCTATCACTGACCCCCATGAAGACTGTTTGTGGTGTCTCTCGTCGGACCACGACGTCGAGGAGTGTTCATCTTGCAGGCACATGAATCCCAAAGCGCAGAAGGAAAAGGAGGCCAAATTATTCATGGCCAAAGCCAAGAAACAAAAAAGGGGTCGAAGAAGGTCAAGGGCCCGTTCCAAGTTGCCGACTCCTCATACTTCGAGGTCGTCGTTGAAGAACAATAAAAAGCGATGCCATGGGTCTCGGTGTTGTTCGTCGAAGGATGCGACGCCAAAGTCGGTGTCCCCGTTTCCCAGGCGTCATTGCAAAGATGAAATCTCTCCATCTCCTTCTGAGGTGACTCCGGCCCGTCTCCGGCTCCGAGAGCGGTGACTCCTTCGACTCCAAGAGATGCAACACCTCCACAGATGCCAAAGCCAACCACTCAACCTCTGGCTTCAGGGTCTCTGCTGCCGCAGCTGGAGCCGAATGTGCTGCCTCCTTGAGTGGCTTCAGAGCCTGCAGTGCCGGATCTGGTGTATCCTGCCTTCCCGACTCAGGGTACAGATCAATCACATTTTTTAAATGCGATGTTCGGCTTGTTCACCAGAGCAGCAAACCCTACTGGTGCGCCTCTTGGCCCCATGGGTCCACTGCCATATTCCGTGGGAGCTTTGCCACCTCATTTCCCTCAGGCACCTCCTATGCCTTTTATGCCGATGACACCATGGAATTGGCTTCTCCCAAAGCCAAGATTTTCAACGCTGGTACAATCTGTGGAGGGGCAAGTGAATCTGGATGGATCTTCCCTTGCGCCGTCTGGTTCTGAACCGGCGCTGACTCGACCTCGACCAGCGTCGACTACTGTTTGGTAGACCTCCCTATGACGCCGATCCCGAAGTCACCGGCGCCGCGTCTGGCACCACCAATGCCTGTTCCGAGGAAGAGATCTCAGAGAAAGGCACAGACATTAATAGAAGAGGAAGAATACCAAGAAGAGCATGAAGAGACTGAGGAAGGCAATATTGTGGATCCGAATCAGGATTTTGAAGGTCTGCAGGAGGCTAGTGGCCTAGATACCTCTCCTGAATGAGAGCTCTCATCTCCGAAAGGTCTCCCAACGCAGGAGGTGACCTCTTATCTTCCCGTGATCAGGAAGGCAGCAGATCTGCTGGAATTGCCTCTTCCCACAGCTGAATTAAAATCTAACATCTTGACAGAGGTGCTCCATTCTCCTTCCTCTATCTCGGAGCCTTTCCTCTCTTTTAACGAGGCTTTGACTGAGTCCATCCTTAATATATGGCAGAAGCCTATTACTGCTCCAGTGGTGTCCAGGTTTGTGGCAAGGAGGTACAAGGTGGCTCCAGGGGATCCTGCTTTCCTGTCCACTCATCCTTCACCAGAAAGTTTGGTCATCCAGGCTTCATGCTCCTTGAAGCAGTCTGCAGGGTCATTCCAATCTACACCTGCAGATAGGGAGTCGAAACGCATGGAGCGTTCTGCAAAAAAGGTATACTCGTCAGGCAGTATGGCTCTCAAATCAACAAATGCCACATGCCTTTTGGGTAACTACATTCACCCCCTTATGAACTCTGCCAGGGAGGTGCTCCCAAAACTGCCAGAGGAAGTTCAAAGACATTTTTAGGAGGTACTAACGGACGCCCAAGCTGCGGCCCGCCAGGTCATACAGACTGGTCTGGACACTGTTGATTTGGTTGCCAGGGCAATGGGATCATCTGTGGCTACCAGGAGGCACGCTTGGTTACGGGGGTCAGGGTTCTCCCCTGATGTCCAAGCCACCTTATTAGATCTGCATTTTGGGTAAAAGTGGACTCAGCACTGCAGCGCTTTAAAGACAGTAGAGCCACGGGAAGGTCTTTGGGACTCCGGTCTCAGTCCAGGGCCTTTGGATAGCGTACATTTTGTGGTTTTGGGAAGAACTTGTCTTTTTGAGCCAGACAGCAGCCGCAGCAGCAGCAGGCAAATCCCCTGTACAGATCTTACAGGGAAAAGGGCAGAGATCATCTGCGGGGTGCAGCACGACTGCAAGTCTCCTCCTCCTCCTCTTCCTCCTCTTCTGTCCCTCCAACTGGTGCGGCAGGGAAGCAGCTCTAGCTCCACCATCCTAGAGCATGCGTGTCCCGTGGGAGGATGGGTGTCCCATCTTCTACAACATTGGTGGTCTATCACTACAAATCTCTGGGTGTTGAACATCGCAGAGAATGGGTACGCCCTACCCTTCCGGGAGTTTCCCCCTCCTTTCCCTCCCCATCAGGGCTTTTGCTTGGAAGAGCACCTTCTGCTTCTCTAGCAGGAGGATCTATCATTGCTGCAAAAAGGGGCGATCGAGGTGGTTCCGGAGCAGGAAAGGGGTCAAGTTTGCTACTCCCGGTACTTCCTGATTCCCAAAAAGGATGGCCGCTTGAGGCTGATCCTAGACCTCAAGGTTTTGAATTTTTACCTCAAGCAGGAGAAATTCAAGATATTGACCCTGGCTCAGGTTCTTCTTGCACTGCAGAAGGAATACTGGATGGTGTCGATCGATTTACAGGATGCGTATTTTCATATTCAAATTCTGAAGTCGCATCGGAGGTATCTTCGTTTTACGGTGGGGTCTCAACACGACCAGTGTACGGTCCTTCCTTTCGGCCTTACTTCCGCACCTCGAGTCTTCAGAAAGGTGATGGCAGTGGTGGCGGCACATCTCAGAAGGTTGGGGGTTCCTGTTTTGCCTATCTGGATGACTTGCTGCTCAAAGCGCAGTCGCAAGAGATGGTGCTGCATCATTTGCAAGTAACAACACAACTGTTGTTCAACTTGGGGTTTTCAATAAAAGTACCCAAATCTCACCTGGTGTCCTCTCAGTGCAACCTGTTCATAGAGGCAGTACTGGACTTTACTGTGAGTCGTGCCTTCCTGCCTCTACAGAGGTTTCAAGACATCCAGGCTATGATTCCACTTTTTCAGAATGGAGCGGCTGTAGCAGTCTGCTCACTTCCTGCATACTGTTGGTCAACCATGCACGCTGACATATGAGAGACCTCCAGTGGTGCCTCCGCAGGCAGTGGTTTCAACACAACGGAGATCTCGGAGAGGTGGTCAGGATCTCCAGAGACACTGCAGCTGTTATGGTGGAGTGTTCCGGGCAACCTGTCTCAAGAGAAGCCATTTCAACCTCCTTCTCTGGTGGCAAAAGTGATAAAAGATGCCTCCACTCTAGGGTGGGGAGCACATCTTGGGGATCTGGAGGTCAAAGGTGTTTGATCTCCAGAGGAAAGATTGTATCACATCAATCTTGTGGAATTGCGGGCAAAACGTTTGGCTCTCAAGGCCTTTCTTCCCTCCCTTCATGATCAGTTGGTTCAAGTCCTGACGGACAAAACTACAGCGATGTGGTATATCAACAAACAGGAAGTAGTAGGGTCGTATCTTCTTTGCAGAGAGGCTTTAGCGACTCTGGTCCTGGGCGCAGGACCATCAGATTTGCGTGATCGCGGGATTGCGACCTGGGGAGACCTTTACTTGGACGGTCAATTTCGTACATCACAGCAACTTTTTTCTAGGTGCCCACCATCCCCTAATGGACCTTTTCCTTTATGTCCCGTCTCCGCCAAGGCCTAAAAGAGCACATACCTGGCTATCCGCGCGAACCATTAGAATCTGTCTCTCACGCCTTACACTGCGCCGCGATGGGGCCCCACACCCAGTTTCTACACTTTACCACACTCTCTTTACCGTGCAGGGTCCCATACAGCACACAGCCCGAGATAAATGGTCGGCGGAGATGGGTCTTGCCCTCACCGATGAGCAGTGGACCTATTGTTGTCTGCAGACAGAGCGCAGCACCTCCAGTAGCCGACTTCGTGATCTTTACATTATAAGTTCCTTCATCTGCTACATATTATACAACCGGCTAGACTTCGCCGCTATAATCTACGAGACAATGATAGATGCACCGCTGCGGCGCTGATTTCTCCATTTGGCCTGGAGCTGCGGCGCAGTTCAGGACTATTGGTGTCAAGTCCTTACGGCACTAGATCAAATGGCACCTCTGCGCCTGCAGCACACTCCTTCTCGCCTTATTAGGTTACACTCAGCCCCTTGCTGGGCCATGCCAGAAATTCGTTTCCTTCGCCCTCCTCTTAGCAAAGAGACAGATAGCATGCAAATGGGGCGGGGCAGGGCACCTAAATTCAAGGATTGGCTCCATGATATGGTTTTTTGGCAGGAACAAATGTACACATTTGCTGAATTGCTTCCCTCCTCTCGCCCCCCGAGACAACTGGGGTCCTCTAACGTCATATCTCTCTGTCCCATCCTCTGGCCGATGATGATGTCGCACGGACTGCATCTGTTGTAAAAGACTGGAACTCAGATTTGCTCCTAATGTGTGGGTTTGCATCCCACTGACATGCTTGCTGTAACCCTAACTTCCAGTGCCTGTGACCTGACTCAATACTTACTGTGTTGCCTTTGGATACTAAGTACCACCCTATGCATCACCGTTTGTCATACTTCTTATTGTGCTTGTGATTCACTGCTTTTTAGCCTTCTGAATACGCCTATACAGTGGAAATGATGCTTTGCTTGTACCTGCCATTGTTCCTCATGTTTGTTTCAAAATGCATAAATAAATTAAAAAAAAAAAAAAAAAAGATTTGCGTGATCGTGAATCATCTGGCCGGAGAACTGAATGTGCGTGTGGACAGTCTCAGTCGGCAGTATTCAGCCGATCACGAGTGGCATCTCAATCCGGAGGTGGTCCTTCACATTTTCAGGATGTGGGGGTTTCCTCAGTTGGACTTGCTTGCCACTCATGAGAACCTGCACTGCCCATCGTTCTGCAGTCTCCAGTATCCAACGCGGGGAGCGTTGTGGTGCGCGTTTCAGTTAGATTGGGGCTTACAGCTTCTTTACGCATTTCCTCCCATACCCTTGATTATTCGAGTTCTGAGGAAGATTCGCCAAGACCGGGCCCAAGTCATATTGGTCGCCCCGGATTGGCCGCGAAGGGTGTGGTACACAGACCTCCTTTACCTCTCATCGCACGCTCCGCTCCATCTCCCTCTCAGGGCAGACCTCCTCTCGCAGTCGCAGAGGCAGGTTCTACACCACCACCTCCAGAGCCTGTACCTTCATGCCTGGAGATTGAACGGGCAACCTGAGCTCTTTCTCTCTCCCACCGGATGTGGTGGATGTTATTTTATCGGCCAGGAGACACTCCACCAAATCTGTCTATTTCGGTAGGTGAGAAAAGTTTGTTAAATGGTGTGGCGAGAGGTCAATTAATCCTTTGCAGGCCCATTTGTCTGATATTCTGAGTTTTTCTCTTTCCCTAGCACAACAGGGTTGAGCAGTAGCAACTGTTAAAGGCTACTTGTCTGCCTTGTCGCCTTTCCTCTGTTTACCAGATCAACCCTCTGTGTTTAAATCTCCTATAGTTATGAGATTCATTAAAGGTCTCACAAATAAGTTTCCTCCCACTCCTTTTATCATGCTTCAGTGGGATTTAAATTTGGTTCTCACTTTCTTGATGAGTTCACCCTTTGAACAATTACATAGTTGTCCCTTAAGGTTCCTAGTGTTTAAAATTATATTTTTGGTTGCAATCACTTCCGCTAGGAGGGTGAGTGAGTTGCAAGCTCTTAGCTCCAAGCATCCGTTTACATCATTCCATGTGGATAAGATGGTTCTTAAGACCATAGCTGCTTTCCTGCCTAAGGTGGTCACTCCTTTCCACCTAGGGCAATCCATCACCTTACCCACTTTCTACCCTCCCCCTCACCCTTCTAAAGAGGAGGAGAGACTTATCATCTGGACCCTAAAAGGGCTGTCAGCTTCTAGCTGGACAGGACCAAAGACTTCAAGTTGGATGACCAAATCTTCATCTGATATTTGGGCACGATGAAGGGCAAGTTGGTCCACAAAGGGAACATTGTCCAGGTGGATATTCCCCTGTGTCAAGATCTGCTACACCTTGGCCAAGAAGGAGCCTCCTGAAGGTATTCAAGCTCATTCTACCAGAGCTAAGTCTTCTTCGGCCTTAGCTAGAGGTGTCCCTGTGGTAGACATCTGCAAGGCTGCAACTTGGCCGTTCCTCCACACTTTTGCAAAGCACTATTGCTTAGATTCGGAGGTGAGGAGGGACGGCCATTTTGCACGCTCTTTGCTGCAGGATTTTTTGGTATAGGCAGGCAGACACCCTCCACCGGGAGTAGGATTGCTTGGGGATTCAATTCATAAGGTGAGGAATCTACAGGCAGAAGTATCCATCAGATGAACAAGTTACTTACCTTCGGTAACGCTTTTTCTGGTGGATACAGTATCTGCCTCTGGATTCCTCACTGACCCACCCGCCTCCCCGTTGCCTGTCTGCTTATACCGAAAAATAATCAATGTATTTTTTATGTGATTTATTGTTGGAATCATGTGATGCTTGACACTAGGAAATGTCTAAGAAGAAAATTTCCAGTCGTAGCTGTGTTTGTATACTGTGTATACTTGTTAAAATGTTGTCCGTTCACCTCGAAGGCACGGAAAAATTGGGTGGAACTGATGGTAGAAAGCCGACGAGGTATTCTTATGGCTCCGATGACATCATGCAGAGTTGCTTGCGGAGCCGTACCATTGTGACGTCCTCCTCGATGTGGGAGAGCTGGGGAGAAAAGTTTCTGTGGAATGCTGTGCATGGGGGTAATTCATAAGGTGAGGAATCCACAGGCAGATACTATATCCACCAGAAAAAGCATTACCGAAGGTAAGTAACTTGTTCATATGACTCCGAAAACTGTCTGAAAGGTGCTCACCAATCCAGAGCCAATACATTTAAAAAGTGCTACTCCCTTAGTATCAGACATGTTAAAGATGCGGTGGACCAGCTCACCAAAATGCAGTGGGAAGTTCATATGAAGCAGCGTCTGTATTTTGGACAAAGGCTTCACAATCTGGAGATCAAACATCTCTTTGGCGGATGTTAAGGCCACATCCTTTTGAAAAAGCATGGCTTTCAGTTTGCTCAGAGAATCAAAGCGTATGTTGGAAACATTTATCAAAGGCCACAGCGTTGCCTCCCTAATTTTGCGGGCTAGTAGAAACAATACTTGTGTGCAGCAAGTAACTATGGAATTAACCGTCACAAGATAAGCAATGCCTGGTTCCATTCCACAGCAGCCTTGATCGTTCAGCATCAAATAACTCCCATTAGAGAGCAGCTTGAAAACCAGACGAAACACGGCGGCTGGAGGATCCTTCAGATAACAGGACAAATTTGCAACCGACGCATTACAAGCCCCGTTAAGTGAAATGTCCTCGCATACTAAGGACCCGCCTAAAGCATTCTCACAGTCGGAACCGCTGAGAAAAACTTCTGTGTCCCCATTCCTGCATCGAAAATTGAAAAGTAACTCCCAGTATGCTAGCACAAATCCTTCCCCTAACGCTTCATATCTGCCTACCTGGTGATGTTGTACACAATATTGGAATTGTAATGTCGTGACTGGTAGGGTAATATATCCATGGATTATCCAATCCGTGGAAGGTGTTGTTGTAGGGATTCTGCACATATATAGAGCTATGCACAGGATGATAGGACC
>CAWUFW010031679.1:0-15135 GCA_963921515.1 Calotriton arnoldi | reverse complement strand
GATCTGCTTCACAGGGGTACCCCCACTTTTTGCTGATACTTCACTGGTTTTCGACATTAGTCTGGCTGGGGCCCTGCTATTCAGAACCCCAGCCTAGCTGTTTCCTCTTTAAAAGGGTCTCCATGTGCCTTAGGCACATCTCTGATTGGGATCTGGAGTGCCCTTGTAAGTCCCTAGTATATGGTATACTATGTACCAAGGGCATAGGTACTTCAGAGGCCTGCCAGGGGCTGCAGCATATATTATGCCACCCCTGGTAGGCCATCCAAACTGACACCACAGGTCTGCTACTGCAGCCTGGGTAAGGTGGTGCATGCACCCCTTGCTGTGGTATAGGTTACCTATATCACTAAATGCATACACACATATAAACCTATAAGTCACTCCTAAGGCAGGCCTTATCAATCCTAAAGGCAGAGTGCATGGTTTCTATGTGAGAGGGTGCCCCTGCATGAGCAGGGCCCCTCTGCAGCGTTCGGAGACCATCTCTGATGCTGTTTGTAGTGCAGCCTGACCATATACTCTTAAACGCATTATATCCTCGCGGTAAAATGCTAACTATGGAATGGCTGCACCGAAACATGTCGTGTTTGGTGTCAAACATCTTGGAATACTACCCCCCGCCAATTCTGGCGGCGGGGGTAGCATTCCACCCTTCTAGAGGGAAAGGCATGTTAACTCTGACGAGTCCGGTAACTTCTTTCCAGAGCCCTGGCATCACAAAATGGATGCTACTGCCACAGACACGAGTCTGGCCTCCTGCTGCTGGACGAAACTCCGGCAGGGGAGGCCTGGACAACAGGTTTCCTGTCCCAGGGAGGTGTGACCACCTCCCCAGACAGGACAATGTGTATTGGGGCTGGGCGGGAGCACTTTCGGGTGCTTTGAAGTCCTGCACTGGGGGCACATTTGGTGTCCCTAGGCATACCCCAGTTCAAACCGGATCAGGGGCTTGCAGCCCCTGCTTTGGCGCGAACTGGACAAAGGGAAAGGGGTGTAGCCACCCCTCTGCCCTGACCCACCCATAGGTGGGGCCACAGAGTAGTCCATCCCCTATTTTTGGAATAAAGGTAGGAACCCAGTCCTTAGGACTTTAGATTATACCTGGACGAAACTCTGAAACAGAATCCTGGACCTTCGACGCTCTACTCACGATTAGAGGACTGAAGAATCTCCCTTGGGGTCAAGGAGTGACTCCCCTGCTTGGCAGGCACCAAAGAAGCATCTGTCCGGTTCGCATCACTGAAGCTCCCGTCGGACGCCGAAGTCATCGCATCACCAGAGGTGGATTCTCAGACTTCCCCGAGGCTACCCTGAGTCCCCAGCAAAGCTGAGGCCCGTGGCTATCGTGGGTAACGTGAGACCGTGACCCCTGGACACCGAGCACACTTGCAAGTGCACCATCTTCTGGGTCTCCCAAGAAGTCGTGCTTTGGGCTCCGAGTAGCCCTAGCCTCCAGCACCACCTGCACCGAAGATCACTGGCCCCCACTCCACGAGTGTCCTGTAAGCCAGCTCCACGTGCGGCGTCACGAGGCTCCTTCGCGGTCGCTAGCCCGTTGGCTAGTAGCCCTTACCGAAGGCCAATCTTTTCTTTACTTGGCAGTCTGGTTGCTCCAGGCCTGCCCTCACTTACCCTTGCTGGGTGAGTTCCCCAGACCTTGCTGGTCTGCACCATCGACGATCTTCAGCTACATCGAGACTTGCCGTTGCCAAGGCTTGTTGGGTCCAATCTGGTCGCCGACACCGCAGCACTCGACAGACATCGTGTACCAGCCCGAATCCTGCTCCTGGTCGCCGACAACGCCTCCTGGACCTCGTGGCTGCAGAAACGAGACGACCGTCAACGCACCTGAAGCACTCGACATCGGTGGGCATCTGTCCATCGCCTCCCTGGTCACTGGCTAGTGACCCAGACTCTGTCCCCTCTGCTTTCAGGTTCTTCAGAACTCCGATCCACTCTTGGATCCACCCGGACACTTTTCTCCTGGTCGCCAGCAGCACTTTGCAGCAGATCGCCATAAGAACCGACGACGAAACCCGACCCCGAAAGGCACCTATGCACCCGGCTTCCCTGGGTGAGGTAACACGAGTACTCCGGTGCTCCCGTGGGTAGAGACTCTTCAAAGTCCTAGATCTCAAAGGGTTTTGTCCTAGTCCTCTTTAAAGTGTCCCTTTCCTCTATTTTCCCGATCCCGACTTTCTCCATAGAAGTTAACGGCGTATCGCGGTTGTGTATTTACACTGCACGCGTCTCCCGTGGGTCCCCTGTGTCACTACCTTGGGTGGTTCCTTGTGGTCCAAGCACTTCTAGAGGCTCTAGGCCTAGTGTCTAGTTCAGTCGTGGTTCGCATACCACTTTATTGGTATATGGTTTGGTACGCCCCTAGGGCCCAAACGTGTATTTGTGCTATTACTGTGATTTAAGATCTTATAACCTATGTATTTCGAACTCTAGCCTCATAAAGAGACTAGAGGGGTGTGTTTAGTAATAAATACATATATTTTGAATATATACCTGGTGTGGTGCTCTTTCATTTGGTCACTCAAGAGATTATAGACTGGTAAAACAAGCTGCTTTACATTCCTTCAAGACTTAGCCTGAAGGCTGCTCTCCACAGCTACCACTAGGATAGCTTTCAATAAGGTTGTCTTTAACCTACCTACCATAAGAGTCGATTTGGACTGGTGCAAGGTGCCCACTATAATTAGTGGACAGCATATGCCAGGCCAACTTCTCACATTGGTGTGCAGCGTGTGGGATTCCAGCTTGCTATTGTTTTACCAGATAATCTCAATTGAATTGATCAACTGAAAACCACTAAAGGTACCTAAGGTACATATAATTTAAGCTTAGAATATCAGTAAGTTCTACTGAACTTAGAGTTGTGTGTTAAGGGATAGCACAACCCTTTCTACAACTCAAGAGAGTTTAGTAGGCCACACTAGAGTAGGTAGTGCATACACCACACCACACTAGTAATGTCTTTAAAAGCAGGATCTAGAGATACCCTGCAGGAAGCCATGGAGCTTCCCCTCCAAGTATGACACACTCCCATTCTTGGAACTGAGAGCTTTGTGTAACGTGAGGAAATTAAGGACAGGCCAAAGTCCCACCACCCAACACCTCCAGGAGATGTTGGTGGCTTATGATCTTAGTAAGTCCTCAGAGACTGAAGGGGTAGGAGCAGAGGGTGGGCCAGCAGATGAGGAAGGGGCCAGGGGTACTACTACCCCCAGCCCCCCTCTGAAACTGACCAGGAGGGTGACAATGACCCTGACCTGGAAAACCCAATCCCTTCTGGGGAAGATGAAGATGAGGATCTGGAGAACCACACCTTTGTCCCCCCAGGAAGGATTATGAGTGTGCTCAGAAAGTCTAGGTCTCCTTCTCAGGAGTCTAACCACTCTGGCACCTCAATAGGGAGCTCTGTTTCTTCTCACAGGAGGGAATCCTCTCATGAGAGAAGAAAGAGACTGGTCCAGTATGAGGAAACTCAACTGGAGATCAGGAAGAAGCAATTGGCTTTAGATAGAGAATCCCTAGATCTCCTTAAAGAGAGAAGAAAGTTGGGACTAGAGTCCCATGGTGGCAGCCATATCCCTAGAGATAGGGAAAGGTCCTATGACCATAGGAACCTGAGCAAGATTGTCCCTCCCTACCAGAGTGGGGATGATATCCACAAATGGATAACTGCTTTAGAGAGGGCCTGTAAAGTACAGAAGGTCCCTCAGGAGCAGTGGGCAGCAATCTTGTGGCTCTCCTTTGCTGACAAAGGTAGAGACAAGCTCCTCACTGTTAGAGAGGAGGATGCTGACAATTACAAGGTCTTGAAGAGTGCTCTTATTGATGGGTTTGGCCTAACCACTGAACAGTACAGGTTGAAGTTCAGAGACACCCAAAAAGCACAGACTCAAGACTGGGTAGACTATGTGGATTGTTCTGCCAAGGCTCTGGAAGGCTGGTTGATGGGCAGTAAGGTGTGTGACTTCTCAGGATTGTATAATCTGATAATGAGGGAGCAGATTCTTAATAACTGTCAAAACCAGCTGTTGCATCAGTACCTGGTTGACTCTGATCTGACCTCTCCCCAAGAATTGGGAAAGAAGGCAGACAAATGGGTCAGAACCAGGGTGAAGCAGAAGGTACAGAACCAAGGTGGGGAAACCAAGAAGCAAGATGCTAAGAACTCTGACAAGGGTGGGGAGAAGGGTAAAGATCAAAAGTCTTCATCAGGCCCCCAAAAATCTTCTTCTGGTGGGGATTCCCAGTCTACCAAGGGTAAAGGCCAAAGAAAACCATGGTGCAAGGTCTGTAAGCAAAAGACCCACTGGACCAGTGATTGCACCAAGTCCAAAGACTCCAGTCCAGCATCCACCAATGCCCCTAAGGCACCTGTTCCCCCTAGTACAGTTGGTGGAAGTGCTCCAGCAAAGGGTTTAGTAGGGTTCACCCTGGGAACTGAGTTGGGCTCTGACTTAGTCAGGGAGCTGACTCAGGCTGTGTTAGTCTGTGATGGAGGCATGGATGTGACCTCCACTGTGAGTCCCAGTAATCTGGGCAAGTACAGACAACAGCCTTTAATCAATGGACGAGAGGCTTTGGCATTTAGGGACACAGGGGCAAGTGTCACAATGGTGACACAAGACCTTGTGCTACCTGGGCAAGTTATACTTGGTGAAATGTACCAAGTGACCAATGCTAGCAATGTCAGAACAGACCATACTCTGGCAGTTGTTAACTTCTCCTGGGGAGGGGTAACTGGCCTTAAGAAGGTTGTGGTAAGTGCAAACCTACCAGTCGAATGCTTGCTTGGCAATGACTTAGAGACTTCTGCTTGGGCAGAAGTGGAGCTCAGGACCCATGCAGAAATGCTGGGGATCCCTGCAGATGTGTTTGCTGTGACCAGGTCACAAGCTAAACTGTCTAAAACTGAACAGGCCTTGGATTCTGGAAGAATGGACCAAGTGCCTTCCAAGAGGAGGAGTAGTAGGGTTAAGGCAGTGCCTTCCCCTTGGCTCAGGAGGAAGATCAGTCCCTTGAGGGGGATGATCTCAGCCCTGAAGAAGGAACTGTCCCAGAGGAACTTGAGCCTGACCAGGTTGAGTTCTTGGGGACAGGGGGACCTTCTAGGGCAGATCTGAGCCAGGAGCAGCAGAGCTGCCCCTCCCTTGAACCCCTCAGACAGCAAGCTGCTGCTGAGGCTGCTGGGAAAGCTAGTGGTCCCCATACAGTGTATTGGGATGATGGACTCCTGTACTCAGAGAGTAGAGACCCCAAGCCTGGTGCTACCAGGAGGTTGGTAATACCTTTGAAGTTCAGGGGCTTCCTATTGACCCTAGCCCATGATATTCCCTTAGCAGGACACCTGGGCCAGAACAAGACTTGGGACAGAATTGTCCCTCACTTTCACTGGCCCCACATGTCTGAAGACAGTAAGGAGTTTTGTCGCTCCTGTGTAACCTGCCAAGCCAGTGGCAAAGCAGGTGGCACTACAAAGGCCCCCTGATACCACTACCTGTGGTGGGGGTGCCCTTTGAGAGGGTAGGGATTGACATTGTTGGTCCCATGGATCCCCAAACAGCATCTGGGCACAGATTTATACTGGTGGTAGTGGATCATGCCACCAGGTATCCAGAGGCTATACCCCTTAGGACCACTACAGCACCTGTGGTGGCAAGGGCCCTCCTGGGAATTTTCTCAAGAGTGGGCTTTCCTAAGGAGGTGGTATCAGACAGGGGTGCAAACTTCATGTCTGGGTACTTAAAGGCAATGTGGAAGGAGTGTGGAGTTACTTATAAGTTCACCACACCCTATCACCCACAATGCAATGGTTTAGTTGAGAGATTCAACAAAACCTTGAAGGGCATGATTAAAGGGCTCCCAGAAAAGCTTAGGCGTAGATGGGACATACTCTTGCCCTGCCTTTTATTCGCATATAGGGAGGTGCCTCAGAAGGGGGTTGGTTACAGCCCTTTTGAACTTCTGTTTGGCCACCCTGTGAGGGGTCCACTGTGCTTGGTGAAGGAAGGATGGGAGTTACCTCTCAAGCCCCCAAAGCAAGATATAGTGGACTATGTACTTGGTCTCCGCTCCAGGATGGCTGAGTACATGAAAAAGGCAACCAAAAACCTTGAGGCTAGCCAGGAACTTCAAAAGGCCTGGCATGACCAAAAGGCTGTCCTAACTGTTTACCAGCCAGGACAGAAGGTGTGGGTGTTGGAGCCAGTGGCCCCAGCAGCTCTCCAAGACAAATGGAGTGGACCCCACACTATTGTTGAGCAGAAGGGTGAGGTCACTTACTTAGTAGACCTGGGAACACCCAGGAGTCCCCACAGGGTTCTCCATGTCAACAGACTTAAGCCATATGTGGACAGGGCAGACATGGGCTTGCTCATGGCTACTGATGAAGGGCAGGAGGAAGAGAGTGACCCACTCCCTGACCTGCTCTCACAGAACCCTGACGATGGGTCAGTTGATGGTGCAGCCTTGGCAGGCAGCCTCACTACCCAGCAACAAACTGATTGCAGGCAAGTCCTCAATCAGTTTAGACATATGTTTTCTCTGACACCCAGTCAGACCACCTGGTGCACTCATGAAGTGGACACTGGGGACAGTCTGCCTATTAAAAACAAGATTTATAGGCAACCTGACCATGTCAGGGACTGTATCAGGACTGAAGTCCAGAAGATGTTGGAATTGGGAGTGATTGAGCCCTCAGATAGCCCTTGGGCTAGTCCAGTAGTCCTAGTACCTAAACCTCACACCAGTGGTGGGAAAAGAGAGATGAGGTTTTGTGTAGACTACAGGGGCCTCAATGCAGTCACTAGGACTGATGCCCATCCAATACCCAGGGCAGATGAGCTCATAGATACTTTGGCCTCTGCCAAATATCTCAGCACATTTGACCTAACAGTTGGCTACTGGCAGATCAGACTAGCTGATGCTGCAAAGCCCAAAACAGCATTTTCAACCCCTAGTGGGCATTATCAATTTGTGGTGATGCCCTTTGGTCTGAAAATGCACCTGCCACTTTCCAGAGGTTGGTGAACACAGTTCTCACAGGACTGGAGGCCTATAGTGCAGCTTATCTAGATGATATTGCTGTCTTTAGCTCCACCTGGGAGGATCACCTGGTCCACCTCAGGAATGTTTTACAGGCCCTGCAAAAGGCAGGCCTGACTATCAAGGCCACTAAGTGCCAGATAGGGCAGAGTCAGGTTGTGTACCTGGGCCACCTTGTGGGTGGAGGCCAGGTTCAACCTTTGCAGAGCAAGATCCAGACCATCATGGACTGGACTGCTCCCACTACCCAGACTCAGGTGAGAGCCTTCTTAGGCCTGACTGGGTACTATAGGAGATTTGTCAAGGGGTATGGATCAATAGTGACACCCTTGAATGACTTAACTTCTAAGAAAATGCCCAAAAAGGTTCAGTGGACAGTTAGCTGTCAAAAGGCATTTGATGACCTCAAGCAGGCCATGTGCACTGCTCCAATTCTGCAGAGTCCTGATTACTCCAAGAAGTTCATTGTTCAAACTGATGCATCTGAATTGGGGGTAGGGGCTGTACTGTCACAATTGAATGAAGAAGGTCAGGATCAGCCAGTAGCTTTTATTAGCAGAAGGCTGACCCCTAGAGAGAAACGTTGGTCAGCCATAGAGAGGGAGGCCTTTGCTGTGGTCTGGGCTCTGAAGAAGTTGAGGCCATACTTGTTTGGTACACACTTCCTGGTTCAGACAGACCATAAGCCCCTCTTATGGCTAAAACAAATGAAGGGTGAAAACCCCAAACTGCTTAGGTGGTCCATTTCCCTACAGGGGATGGACTTTACAGTGGAACATAGGCCTGGGAGTAACCATGCGAATGCAGATGGACTCTCTAGGTATTTCCACTTAGAACATGAAGACTTAACTGGGCAAGGTTAGTTTAATGTCCCTACGTTTGGGGGGGTTGTGTAGGAGAGTAGGATCTGCTTCACAGGGGTACCCCCACTTTTTGCTGATACTTCACTGGTTTTCGACATTAGTCTGGCTGGGGCCCTGCTATTCAGAACCCCAGCCTAGCTGTTTCCTCTTTAAAAGGGTCTCCATGTGCCTTAGGCACATCTCTGATTGGGATCTGGAGTGCCCTTGTAAGTCCCTAGTATATGGTATACTATGTACCAAGGGCATAGGTACCTCAGAGGCCTGCCAGGGGCTGCAGCATATATTATGCCACCCCTGGTAGGCCATCCAAACTGACACCACAGGTCTGCTACTGCAGCCTGGGTAAGGTGGTGCATGCACCCCTTGCTGTGGTATAGGTTACCTATATCACTAAATGCATACACACATATAAACCTATAAGTCACTCCTAAGGCAGGCCTTATCAATCCTAAAGGCAGAGTGCATGGTTTCTATGTGAGAGGGTGCCCCTGCATGAGCAGGGCCCCTCTGCAGCGTTCGGAGACCATCTCTGATGCTGTTTGTAGTGCAGCCTGACCATATACTCTTAAACGCATTATATCCTCGCGGTAAAATGCTAACTATGGAATGGCTGCACCGAAACATGTCGTGTTTGGTGTCAAACATCTTGGAATACTACCCCCCGCCAATTCTGGCGGCGGGGGTAGCATTCCACCCTTCTAGAGGGAAAGGCATGTTAACTCTGACGAGTCCGGTAACTTCTTTCCAGAGCCTGGCATCACAAAATGGATGCTACTGCCACAGACACGAGTCTGGCCTCCTGCTGCTGGACGAAACTCCGGCAGGGGAGGCCTGGACAATAGGTTTCCTGTCCCAGGGAGGTGTGACCACCTCCCCAGACAGGACAATGTGTATTGGGGCTGGGCGGGAGCACTTTCGGGTGCTTTGAAGTCCTGCACTGGGGGCACATTTGGTGTCCCTAGTGCATACCCCAGTTCAAACCGGATCAGGGGCTTGCAGCCCCTGCTTTGGCGCGAACTGGACAAAGGGAAAGGGGTGTAGCCACCCCTCTGCCCTGACCCACCCATAGGTGGGGCCACAGAGTAGTCCATCCCCTATTTTTGGAATAAAGGTAGGAACCCAGTCCTTAGGACTTTAGATTATACCTGGACGAAACTCTGAAACAGAATCCTGGACCTTCGACGCTCTACTCACGATTAGAGGACTGAAGAATCTCCCTTGGGGTCAAGGAGTGACTCCCCTGCTTGGCAGGCACCAAAGAAGCATCTGTCCGGTTCGCATCACTGAAGCTCCCGTCGGACGCCGAAGTCATCGCATCACCAGAGGTGGATTCTCAGACTTCCCCGAGGCTACCCTGAGTCCCCAGCAAAGCTGAGGCCCGTGGCTATCGTGGGTAACGTGAGACCGTGACCCCTGGACACCGAGCACACTTGCAAGTGCACCATCTTCTGGGTCTCCCAAGAAGTCGTGCTTTGGGCTCCGAGTAGCCCTAGCCTCCAGCACCACCTGCACCGAAGATCACTGGCCCCCACTCCACGAGTGTCCTGTAAGCCAGCTCCACGTGCGGCGTCACGAGGCTCCTTCGCGGTCGCTAGCCCGTTGGCTAGTAGCCCTTACCGAAGGCCAATCTTTTCTTTACTTGGCAGTCTGGTTGCTCCAGGCCTGCCCTCACTTACCCTTGCTGGGTGAGTTCCCCAGACCTTGCTGGTCTGCACCATCGACGATCTTCAGCTACATCGAGACTTGCCGTTGCCAAGGCTTGTTGGGTCCAATCTGGTCGCCGACACCGCAGCACTCGACAGACATCGTGTACCAGCCCGAATCCTGCTCCTGGTCGCCGACAACGCCTCCTGGACCTCGTGGCTGCAGAAACGAGACGACCGTCAACGCACCTGAAGCACTCGACATCGGTGGGCATCTGTCCATCGCCTCCCTGGTCACTGGCTAGTGACCCAGACTCTGTCCCCTCTGCTTTCAGGTTCTTCAGAACTCCGATCCACTCTTGGATCCACCCGGACACTTTTCTCCTGGTCGCCAGCAGCACTTTGCAGCAGATCGCCATAAGAACCGACGACGAAACCCGACCCCGAAAGGCACCTATGCACCCGGCTTCCCTGGGTGAGGTAACACGAGTACTCCGGTGCTCCCGTGGGTAGAGACTCTTCAAAGTCCTAGATCTCAAAGGGTTTTGTCCTAGTCCTCTTTAAAGTGTCCCTTTCCTCTATTTTCCCGATCCCGACTTTCTCCATAGAAGTTAACGGCGTATCGCGGTTGTGTATTTACACTGCACGCGTCTCCCGTGGGTCCCCTGTGTCACTACCTTGGGTGGTTCCTTGTGGTCCAAGCACTTCTAGAGGCTCTAGGCCTAGTGTCTAGTTCAGTCGTGGTTCGCATACCACTTTATTGGTATATGGTTTGGTACGCCCCTAGGGCCCAAACGTGTATTTGTGCTATTACTGTGATTTAAGATCTTATAACCTATGTATTTCGAACTCTAGCCTCATAAAGAGACTAGAGGGGTGTGTTTAGTAATAAATACATATATTTTGAATATATACCTGGTGTGGTGCTCTTTCATTTGGTCACTCAAGAGATTATAGACTGGTAAAACAAGCTGCTTTACATTCCTTCAAGACTTAGCCTGAAGGCTGCTCTCCACAGCTACCACTAGGATAGCTTTCAATAAGGTTGTCTTTAACCTACCTACCATAAGAGTCGATTTGGACTGGTGCAAGGTGCCCACTATAATTAGTGGACAGCATATGCCAGGCCAACTTCCACATTTGTCCGCGGATTTGATCACAATTTCTTTGTTCTGCTTCAATGACATGAGAGTCTTGTTCCTTTTAGTCACATTGTGATTCACGCATTGTCTGTTGTTCAATGCTTTCAGTGTACCCTCAGGACCACACTCCAAGGCAAGAATCTTATCCGCCATAGATGCGCCGTGGCATGCGAAAGTAGAAGGTATCCTCAGACCTGTCTGTGAAGATGTTGGAGAAGCAGGAGATTGCTTTGGAAAAGTAGCGTAGTCGAATCTTCTAAAGAAACGGAAAAGTTCAGCCTTAATTGTAAAGTGATTTGGATGGGCAGTAGGCACCAAAGATAATCCTTTGCTTAAAATCTTCATTTCTTCCTCTTTGAGAGTGTATGAGGAGATGTTGACTATGGAGTTTTCCTATTGTTTCACCACCTGTAGACACGTTGGCGGGTCTGTATTTCCCCATGACTCTCTGGCTGAAAACGGACCTGTTTCTGTGTCTCATATGTCCTCTCCCACTCCGCGCTGAACGGTTCTGTCTCCGCCTGGGTCCTGGAGCCAGTTGGTGCTCTAAGTGGCACAAGCTATCAGTGCTCAGCCTATAAAGAAGGTCTCCTGGGGTTGGTATTAACCATCGTGATATCGCATTCAGAACTGGTATCTGGTTGTCTGCTTGTCAGCAGGTTGCTGTTTAACCAGAGATTCTCAAAAGGTGGTGAGTTTCTGCGGCTTCTGTACCTCCTCTTCCTAATGGAGAATGGCTCGACTCAGTCCTGCTTGAAGTAGTCTCTTGCAGGTAGGGGTAGGTCCCTCTTGCTGCAATATGAATGTCCTTCACCAACTTATCCAACTTCTTGGTTTGGGTAGTTTGTCAAAAGTGTCTTCAGAGTTTTATCCAAGCGCCAAGGCTCTCTTTGCATTCGCCACGCAGTCTCACCGAAATTTCCAATTTGGAGAGCAGCAATCTCTCCGGCAACCATTCTACTTGTTCCAACACTGTCTCACCTCAGCACTCATCCAATGGCGAAGCAATTGTTGGCAACAAAGCTGAAGTGCTCTTAAATTTCGGTAGTCTCACAAAATGGCTGGCCTGTTTCCACTGTAGACTAATTGTGATTATACATAGCCTGTAAATATTTTGTAGTAAATGTCCATGCAGACGGTGCGCACTACTTTTCTCCAAACGCTTTAAGACGGCAACTTTGTCATTAAGGGTGAAATCAACGTTGGGAGTGGTGGAAGAAAGCGAAATTATTGAGCAGGCCCCTCTATCAGCTGATTGATATACTCTCAGAATATGACAAGGTCTCGCCTCTGCCATATTATACACAGGAGGTGAATCAACAGGTATCGTCGCAGGTCAGCACCTGCCGAACGTAGTTACAAACAGAGGTACATACTCCAAATAGTGTCACTGGGACCTGGGTAATGAACAGCACAGTAGGAATGGTCCCAGTAGAACAACTCGAAAACAATAACAATTAAATACATCGACAGACATTGAATTATTTACACCCAAATTCATGCCCACATATTTAATCATATTGAACATCCTGAGATGTCCGCAGCCAGCAACCATCTGGAAATTATGTACAACAGAAGTAAATCCCACGGCAGCAGGAGGAGGAAGTTGTGTGTATTCAGGTGAGGGTTGAAATTGTGAGTAAAGATAGTGACAATATATGCATCACAATACTATTTACAACAAAGGGGCTTCTCCAGCCTGACAAACTGGCACCTTTATTGGGATCGAAACTTCGACTTTGCTACATGTTGATGCCAGTTTGGTCAAAGTGCTTTTTCACTGTGCCTGTGTAATACAAACAATGGCTACTAATTTGTTGACACTTTATTGTCAGACTGGACAAGCCCCTTTGTTGTAAATAGTATTGTGATGCATATATTGTCACTACCTTTCCTCTCACTTTCAACCCTCACCTGATGCCCACAACTTCCCCCCCTCCTTCTTTTACATTGGGCACTTCTGTTGTACATAATTTCCAGATGGTTTGCTGGCTTGCGAACATCTTAGGATATTCAATATGATTAAATAATATTGAGCATGAATTTGGAGTGTAAGTAATTCAATGTCTGCCGGAATTTAATTGTGTGTGTTTTTCGAAGTTGTTCTACTGGGACCACTCCCTTCTACTGTACTGTTCATTACCCAGGTCCCAGTGGCTTATTTGGGTTATACCCTCTATTTGTAACTACGTTAGAGCAGGTGCTGACCTGCGAGGTATACTGTTGATTCACCTTCTGGTTATAATATGGCAGAGAGCGAGACCTTGTCATATTCTGAGGAGTATATCAATCAACTGATAGAGGGCCCTTCCAGTAATTTCCTTTCTTCCACCACTCCCAACATTGATTTCACCCTTAATGACAAAGTTGCCCGTCTTGAATGTTTGGAGGAAAAATTAGTGCGCACACGTCTGCATGGACATTTACTTACAAAATATTTACAGGCTAATATAATCACAATTGGCCTACAATTGGAGAACAAACCAGCCATTTTTGTGGACTTACCGAAATTTAAAGAGCACTTCAGCTTTGTTGCCAACAATTGCTCCCGCCATTGGATGGTGCTGGGGGTGGAGACAGCGTTGGAACAAGTAGAAGTGCTTACGAGAGAGATTGCTGCTCTCAAATTGGAAATTTCCAGTGACTCTACATTGACGAATGCAAAGGAAGCCCTTGAGCGCTTGGAAAAAACTCTGAAAGACTTTGAGACAAACACCCAAACCAAGAAGTTGGATAAGTTGGCGAAGGACATTCGCTTTTACGATAAGAAGGGGACCTACCCCTACCTGCAAGAAGACTACTTCAAGCAGGACAACCAGGGCCGTTTCTCCATTAGGGGAAGAGGAGGATACAGAGGCCGCAGAAATTTCACCACCTTTTCGGAATCCTCTGGTTCAAACAGCAACGACAGCGACAACGAACAACCAGGTACCAGTTCTGAGTACTGATATCACGATAGTTGGTACCAACCCAAGGGACCTTCTTTTTTAGGCGAGGCACAATGGCGACCACCCAGGAGCAGGGGCACCAACTGGCTCCAAGGACCCCAGCGGGGACAGGAACAGTTCAGCGCGAATTGGGAGAGAGGACATATGAGGACACAGAAACAGGTCCGTTTTCAGCCAGAGTCATGGGGAAATACAGACCCGCCAACGTGTCTACAGGTGGCGAAACAACAGGAAAACTCCATAGTCAACATCTCCTCATACACTTTCAAAGAGGAAGAAATGAAGATTTTAAGCAAAGGATTATCTTTTGTACCTACTGCCCATCCAAATCACTTTACAATTAAGGCTGAACTTTTCCGTTTCTTTAGAAAGATTAGACTACGCTACTTTTTCAAACAATCTCCTGCTTGTCCAGCATCTTCACAGACAGGTCTGAGGATACCTTCTACTGTTATGCCTCCGGCGCACTCTATGACGAATAAGATTCTTGTCTATGAGAGTGTGGTCCTGAGGGATACCTTGAAAGCATTGAACAACAGACAATGCGTGAATTACAATGTGACTAAAAGGGAACAAGAAGCCCTCATGTCATTGAAGCAGAACAAAGAAATTGTGATCAAATCCGCGGACAAGGGCGGTGCGATTGTGGTACAGGATGCTACCAAATACAAGACGGAAATTTAACCAATTGCAAGATGGGATCAGCTATACTAAACTACGGGCAGACCCCACGAAGGATTTGGTGAAGGTGATCTTGAAAATCACAAAAGAAGGGCTTGAACAGGGTTTCCTCTCTAACTTGGAGTTTCAGTTCCTGAACCAGAAACAACCCCGCCTTCCAACGATATATACACTACCGAAGATACATAAGAACATGCAGGACCCGCCAGGGCGACCGATCGTCTCCGGATGTGGTTCCTTGCTCAAACCCTTGTGCAAATACGTGGATTTCTTTTTAAAACCCATAGCGGAAAACACGAGGTCATACCTAAGAGCTACCACCGAGACAATCAACCTAGTGGATCGACAACCTTTTGACCCTGCCAAACAACTTCTAGTGACCCTAGACATCGTGTCACTCTACACAAGCATACCACAAGGACCAGCTCTCGAAGTCATGAAGACAGCCCTAGACCAAAGAACGGCTCCCATGGGGGTACTGACTGACTTCATTATTCAACTTCTTAAAATCGCAATGATGCATAACTTCTTTTATTTTCAAGGCGACGTCTATCTTCAAACAAAAGGCTTAGCCATGGGTGCTAGTTGTGCTCCAGACCTAGCGATCATTTATATGGACCACTTTGAGAACTCCTATGTGTTTGCCACCAACAACCCGTACAACGCCCATGTGGCTCTGTGGAGGCGATACATAGACGATGTCTTGATGATTTGGACCGGAGACGTATTGACACTGGGGGATTTCCATACATGGCTGAACCAGAGGAGTGAGGACATCAAGTTTACGATACAC